>CM071959.1:30530000-30570000 GCA_036784905.1 Acrossocheilus fasciatus
AGTGAGTAACTGTTGTAGTTTGGGGTCGAGTTACTGAATCAGATTTTCTTACAGCTGTTGAGCGGCTCGGTTTGCACCTCCTGTTCTCACATACTCGCTCTTTTCTTGAACCGAGAGCGCCCTGCACTCCCTCTGCAAACGCGATTGCCCAATTCGGCCGTGAATCATTAATTATCAAGTCTTTTTAACACTTGTTTTTACATGCTGATGTTGGGGACGGTAAAAGACGGAGCCAGAAAATGTAGAAAATGTAATTATAATTAAATGTAATTGTCAGTGTTTATTTGTTGATGTAAAAACCACTGTGGCACATGACTATTTGAGGGGTTTTATTTGTAATAATTGTATTGCATTTGTCATTAATGAGCTGTTGGAGTCTGTCTGGTCTGCTTTGGCTTTCTGCACCTGTTGTCCAAACTGAAGCGGTCTTGCAGACTGCGGCTCAGCTGTGATAAAAGCGCCTGGCGTAAACTGACAGGTGGATTTCTGTTGTATCTGAGGAAAATAAGGGACTCTCTCAGTCCCTCTGTGGTAAAATAGGGGGTTTCTTTATACCACATGTAACTTTTTAGATTCAAGTAAACTAAGTCAGCACAAAAAAACTTTCCAAGCAGAACATTTCACTGGAAAATGCTTTTTATTCTGGGTTAGTGATCGCAAACCGAAACTGGACCAATCAGCTGTGAGCAAATGAAGTGACGTGTATCTGATGTAATAAAGCCACGCCCCTGTATCTCTTGCTCCAACGTAAAGACAAAATTGCCTGGCTTTTGTTGTTTGCTTAAGCTCACATGTTGTCTTTAGTTGTGAAATAAATACTGAACTTAATAAGTTCAGTTGATTTGCTTGCATTGATATAGTCAGATGTTTTCTTTCAGCTGATGCTGTTTATTCTTTCTTAAACAATTTAATTATTTTATTAATTAAAAAATTGTTTCTAGCATTCTACTTTTAGTGAAGCATTTTTTTTTTCAGTCTTATAGGTCGCGTATATATGATGCATATAGGCCTATCTATGACTTATGTTTAAGTGATAAGTATAAGTTATAAATGAAGAGTACATTTGCAAAAACAGATTTTTTTAACCATTTTCAAAAAATCATTCATTATGCATTTCAATTAATCTCAATCAAACTGCAGTTGGGTTATTTTAATTAAAAATAGCTAAACAATACAGCTAACTAACACAATAAAAACAGGATTTTTGAAAATTAAAAACAGAGTTATCTGTTTTTGCAAACAAACTCTTCACACACACAAATATATTGTGGTTATACCATGCCAGTAGAGCAGTGTTTTACAAAATAACCAAGGCACTTAAAAAAAAAACCCTTTACTTTGTGGAAAAATTAGAGAACAGCAATGATTGTAGCACAAAGAGAGATTACAACTTACAACTTAAAGATTTCTGAAGGTTGCAGTAGTCAAAAATTAGTAGGAAGTGTACAGGCTTTTGTTTTGATTGACTTCAGCACATCTGCGGCCGCTGGACATTACTAGTCTCTGCACACTGCTACCCAAATCAACTAAACTTGCTCTCATCACTAAAGTGAACCTTGGACCAGTTCTCCTCTCCACACAACATGCACCTCAGCAAAGGTGAGCTTAGCCTTTTGATTTTTTTCTGCTGATGAGAGTTCATCTCTGAACCGGATAGCAATCCCAGCTGCAGTGTTGAACCGATTCCCCGCTGAGAGCCTGTGCATTATCCTGTCCTCTCGTGCATTTGTCTTTCGTGGGTGACCAGCCTTTTTAGGGGACTTCAATGAGTTAATGACATTGCAAAGATGCAATATTCGAGAAATCACAGATTTGGAACGACCAGCTTCTCTTGCAATGGCAGCTATATTGGCCTTAATCTGGACAACCTGATGTCGCAGGGTTTCAGTCGCTTTAGAACGGCTCACCATCTTGCAAAATCAGTGAAAACTAGAAAGTTAGGCTGCCAGTTAAATAGGGTTTGTCAGACAATTAAGGAAATTAGCACTCATAGTTAAACCTTTATGTGCTATGTATATTACAGTATTTACTTGTCACACAGTTTCTGAAAGCTGACACTCAAACAGCAGAAGCACACACCAAATCTGCAAAACATTACACTAATTCTCAGCCTTTGAATTTTTGCAAAACACAACGCACAGTTGTCTATATAACACACACAAATCTAACAGAAATTAATATTATGGCAAAGGTTGTTTGCAAATGTTTGCTTTTGAGATGTGTTTGTGATATTTTGAATGCAGTGCTTCATTTTGCAAGAGATGTGAGGTGTTTTGCATTTTGTGTGTGCAATTCTTGGGTTTGTGTGTGAAGTTTTGAAAATGTGTGTAAGCAGTTGAAAAAAACTGTAAATAACAGAAAATGCAGTGAAAATTTGTGAATTGGTTTCAACTTTTGTTTTTAACTTTACTGTATAGATATAAAACAGGAATGATTATTAGTAATGAACTGCTTTAGTCCCACTGCAGAAGTGCAGTTTAATCAAGCTTTAAACCTAGGCACGGCCCTGTTTAATTCTATT
The DNA here is from genome assembly GCA_036784905.1 of Acrossocheilus fasciatus. NCBI lineage: Eukaryota > Metazoa > Chordata > Actinopteri > Cypriniformes > Cyprinidae > Acrossocheilus > Acrossocheilus fasciatus. The sequence continues at coordinate 30,532,522 of CM071959.1, forward strand.
TTAATGACATTATTGTATTTATATAATACTGTGATATTTATCCAAGAACATGTTTTCTATAATCTTCCTTAATTTTTTGTGGTAATCAACATAACAGTATAACACATAAATAATGCCTTAACATTTAAAAGTGACTGGAAGGAAGAATTTAGGATGTTTGTACCTTTCTATCTGGCAGTTATGAGGTAAAATATAACTCTTCAAGAGATGATTTTAATAGATTTCATGTTTGTAAGGGCAGGATGTCTGATGGATTTAAAGGGTGAGGCTCTACAGTCATGATGTCATTTTCACACACACACACACACACACACACACTCACAGACACACACACACAGACACACACACACACACACACACACACACACACACACACACACAGACAGTCATGCACATTACACAGCCTATACTCATAAGCACATGATGCCTGTAAGACTCTTAATGAAAAAAAAAAAATGTGAAGAAAAACACACGACAAGCCTGAGCCCCAATCCTGTGTCTTTATAAATGCATTTCAGATCACAAGTTTAGTGAGCTCCTTGTGTTTGGTTTGGGAAAAATTGACTTGTGAAGAGGAAACAGGTGTGTGTGTGTGTGTGTGTGTGTGTGTGTGTGTGTGTGTGTGTGTGTGTGTGTGTGTGTGTGTGTGTGTGTGTGTGTGTGTGTTTCCTGTACAGGTAAGGGTGCAGAGATCAGGAAACAGCTTCCTGAACTCCCGTCTCTGAGTGATAGCCAGAGACTATTACTGTTTTTTTTTTTTCTGGACAAGGACTTCCGATACTTTAAAGTTGTCAGTATGTTATAAAATCATTGGCATAATCGTTTTGTATTATTGTGTGTATCATTCTTAGAAGAGAAAAGGGTTGCTGTGACAGATACACATATTCACTGAGTCTTGTAAGAAAAGTGTTTCTTCATACATTAAACTGGGTTAAAGCAGCTGGAGGGCGACTGCTGTGCGTCAGGTGATCTGACACTGGATCAGTTCAGTCTGAGGAGAATAATACAGCTCATTATGCCGTGCTCATATGAAATGTATAACATTTAATGTTATTTGCCAGACAGCAGGGTTTGAGGTTATTGTAGATAAGTCAAATGCAAATAGAGAAGTCTAACAGAAGATTGGATGTTTGCCACTAGATGGCAGTAAATAATTAGAGAATAGTCACTGGTGTAAACATGAGCCAGAAAGGCATATTGTCATAATAATTACTACATAATACATACACTACGTGACATTTTGTAGTGTGTATACTGTACACAGTTTTGTATGCATGTATTGATCCAAAACATTTTGATGTGATGCATGATGTGTATGCTCTGTCTTCTAATGATAAATAATAATTTGTTAGATTTGCAAAGGCACTTTATGAATAAAACTTATATTTTTAACTTACTCTTTCTCTGAAACAGCTTTCCTTCCCTGCTAACATCACTTAGGATCAGGGTTATTATAATTCATTAAAACTAAAAGTAAAAACACACAAATAGATAAATCATTGCTTGAAATAAAAAATAAATGTTAACTATAATAACATACTATATATATATAAGTCAAAATCATTTTCATTTAGTTTAAATGTGTGTACTAATAAAATGAATAATATATAGGTGTCTTTTAATAAAAATATATATTTTAAAAATATATAAAAATGATAAAAATATACAACAAAATTACTAAACTTTTAAATAAAATGGAAAACAGAAAATACAATGAATTCAAAATATTAATAAAAACTAATATCTAAATTCTTCTAAAATAACACTGCCTCGGATAAAATGAAGTCTCATCCTACATTTTTTTCGTGTTGAATATTCTGTTATAAATATGTTACATTACAGAAGTTAAATTGATTTTCCAATCAAATGTTCCAAATGTTGTAATAATCTTTCTTATGATTTAGAGGAAAGCACGTTAAAATAATGTAATAAAAACGAATGAATAAAACCCGTATGAATTCCACCAGACTGTTCACATTTAAGGCACAATCATATATGTATCTGGTTTATTTCCACATGTGAATTATGTGAAATTTTTGTTGTTTACATGATTAAAAAAAGGATCTGATACAAACAGGGCTCTGCTGTCAGATGATTGCAGTCCATGATACCGTGACGCAGTCAGTTTGCCTGGATGTCTCAGTTTTACTTTTAACGAAGTCCTGAAACTGTTAATGAGTCAGACGCTCATAATTAGACCTGCTGTGCATCTTTTCTTAACACAGGAAATTCAATCATGTGCATGTATTCAGTAGTTCATCCTGTCCGCATCTACAAAACACATCAGTGTCTTTAGACCGAGACTAACCCTGGCCAGTTTCCATGAGGTGGTCCGTGTGGGCGGATTTGATTACAGTACTGTATTTAGAGCAAATCAGTACTGATCAGACCAGGTCTGCTGTGTGTGTGTGTGTGTGTGTGTGTGTGTGTGTGTGTGTGTGTGTGTGTGTGTGTGTGTGTGTGTGTGAATTAAGTTCAAGATGCTGAACAGTAAGCCTTTCATATACAACCTCAGACAAACTACAAACCTTCAGAAGTTGACATTTTGATCCATATATGTGACATATCCAAATATGAGGGCATTAAAAATTAGAATATTAAAAATATGTTTTTGTTCTGGACATGCACTGAAGACTCAGTTTTTTTCCATTTTTTAGTGGACTATCCCTTTAAGTTGATGGATACATCACCTCTGAATAGTGGATCAGCACACTGAATTTTCAAAAATTGCTAATAAATATCTGAAATAATTACAAAGAAATGCCAGGAAACACATCTTTATTAAATGTGACATTATAAAAATTTAAGAAAGACATTTTCTTCTAAAACATTCTACAATCATCTTTATTTACAACCTCAAATCTCTTTTTTTTTTTCTTTTTTTTTGTCTTGTTTTTGCAGTGATAAAAAATAATATAAATCAAAGATTAATTACTGAAACTTTGAATATAACAAACAGTGAAGAGCTCATTTTCATTGTGTTAACTTTTACAGGCATTTCCCACACACCAATATATATATAATTTATATCTTAATTTGTAATTTATGTTCAAAACATATGCGTAAATATATATATTTTTACCATATTTTTTGGGCATTTTTGTATATTTTTGAAAATATATTTTAAATTAAATAAATAAATACAAAACATTGCAAAATATATTTTCTGCTATATATTTCAATTCAAGAAAATTTGTGCTGTCAAACGATTAATCGCGATTAATCGCATCCAAAATAAACGTTTTTGTTTACATAATATATGTGTGTGTACTGTGTATAGTTATCATGTTTATATAAATACAAACATGCATTTAAGAAAAATGTTATGTTTATATATTAAATATATTTGTATATAATATAAAATATAGGAATATGAATATATAAATGTATAAACGTAAATATTTTCAAAATATATACTGTATGTGTGTGTATTTATATAAACATAATAAATATACACAGTACACTTATATTCTGTAAACAAAAACTTTTATTTTGGATTCGATTAATCGCAATGAATCATTTGACAGCACTAAAGAAAATACATTCACATGTCATTTTGGAAGAAAAACTTTATTTGTTGTTTATAACACTATAACATGCAAGAACATATAAGACATTTGAATAAAATTCTGTAAATAACACTTTACACACACACACACACACGTGTATGTATTTATATATACATTTGTATATATATATATATAGAGAGAGAGAGAGAGAGAGATTAATATATATATATATATATATAATTTATTTATTTTTGCCGTACAAGTTTTTATGGTTGCTTATTACTTGATAGTAAATGTCTCTTGAATTTTGATGTTTTTATCTTCTCAGCACATATCTTGTTTATTCTTGTTGCATGGGAATCTATATTTAATGTGGTTTGGATAATATTTTATTTTACCTTCCGATAATTGGTATAAACTTTAATGGCAGCTGTAGCTTTGCCGTAAGCGTAAGTCTCCTCCGGCTCGCAGGAACTGTACTGGAAGAAGATTGTTCTGTGTGTGGGATTCAGCACAGCTTGTGAGTCTGGATGAAGTTATCGTGCCGTCACACCAGTAGCTTGAATAAACGAACTCAAGGATCAGTCTGGAGCGAGATAATGTGCCCGTCTCAGTGGGAGGCGTCTTTAAATGCCGATAAAGTCAGGAGGTAAAGGCCAGAGGGACGATTTTGAGCCAAAGCAGAAAAAACTGCTCCTTGTTAGACCTTTCTGCAAAATAATAATAAAAACCAGCTAACCAAACCCACGTTAAATAGTGGTTGATATTTGTTTATTTACTAATAGAATTTTCAGTATTTCTATTTTTCATTTTCCACTTATGAAATTTTTGCAGAAAACAAAAGTTTGATCCTTAATTGCATGTTTTTTTTCATAATGAAAATCTTCACAAATGAACACAACTTTTATGTATTTTGTAGGCCAAAATCCAGTCGGCATAACTGGACGATAAATTGGCCTGGTTTCTTAGCACCTCGTCACAGTAGCCAGCGGCACAAAAAACACAATGTCTGTCATTACTGAGGTTCTGGGTCAGAAAAAGGTCATTCAGCCGCATAGTGACTGTCTGTCTGTTTACAAAACTGCAGTGAATAGAAAAGCCTTGATCCAGGTGAAAAACCCTGTCATCTCTAAGTTTCTGGACAGTATCGGATGTCTAATGTGTCTTACTGAAAACCAAAGTGATTTCATCATTCAGCAGCTCATCTCTCATGTATTTTACCTGCCTTAAGGTTCGAACACATTAGCGAAATTTCCAAAAAAGTACACAGGGGAAAAAGAGCCGTTGTTTAATGTTGATAATGCAGCAAAATATTACACTGGAAAAAAAATCTGTACAATTTACAGTAAAAAAAAACAGCAGCTGTGGTTGCCGGAATTTTACCGTTAAAAAAAATATGGAACGAACATTTTAGGTTTTATTGTTTTAAAAGCAGGTGCTGATGAGAAAGTCACACGATGAACCAAAGCCCATCACAAGCAGCTTTTAAATATTACCATATACAGAAGGTGCACAGTGTCATTCACACAAACACCAAACACCATCATGGTGAGACTCATTAAACTGAAATAATGCAATAAACATTCATTTAACAACATTAGATGTAACACAACCCTAACTGATAAGAAAAAACTAAGTAAAAACAGAGCAATTTCAACAAAAAAACATCAAATTTCAAATGTAACGCAGGGAATTCTGGGAATGTCAATTTACGGTTATTCACTGTAAATTATACATTCTTTTTTTTTTTACTTCCAAAAACGGTATACTACCGTAAAATTACATGTAATTTCCAATATAGTTTTTCACCGTATATAGTAGGGGAACAAGTTTTTACTGTAGCATTTTTACAGTCTTTTACCGTTAAATTCACAGTTATTTTTTTACAGTGTAATGTAATCACTCAGAAGTTACTTTCAAATTAAGCAGTTTGCTGTTGACTACTATGACCATCTTCAACACTTTTCTGCAACCATCATTTCGCTTGTGTTCAATATACTATAGTAATTTATAGTAAATACTATAGTGTTTTTGAACCATACTAAAGTGTATTATACTGTAGTAAATATAGTTAATGAATGTCATAGCATACTATAGTATTAACTATAATAAATACTGTAGTATACTTTAGGTTTTACTACAGTAAACTATAGTGTATTGTAGTATAATATACCCTAGTTGTAGAAAACTTTACAGATTTGTTTATATTACTGTAGTTGTTATATTACCACAGCAACTATAGAATTACCGCAACAAATTAATTCAAGCACTTTACTATAGTATGATTCAAAAACAGTATAATATTTACTAATAAATTACTATAGTATTTTTTTAATGTGGGCACCACAGACTTTATTTCTAGGGGTTTAACCAAAAACCCATTCAAAAAGTCCATTGACTTCAGGATGATGGAACAAGACGTCATCCCTGCAGTGCTCTATTGAAATGGCTGGATTTCATACTGTGAAAATTCATCAAACAATCTGACCTCATTGTCTCTCTGTGCGAGTTTGTGTTGGCCTGAGCATAATCTGATCACTCCATCCATCTGATGCTGTTACTGATGTCTTGATCTGGTTTTCTCCCTCCAGGCCGATGCTGCAGAGGAAGGAGTCGTTTTCTCTCCTCTCCACATCAGAGAAGTGGCTCTTCAGTGGGGTGAGTTCAGATCTGGTGTTGCTCTTGTGGTTCATTCACAGGAATAAGTGTTCATGATTTGCAGCGTTTGCTAACACAGTAGTGCAGTGTCTCCAAATCCTGATCCAAAATCACATTCAGTATCTGTCGGGTTTCTGCTTATGGGAAACTGCTATTTATCTTTAGTTTATTAGTGTGTCTCAGAGTTTTTGTCCATACAATGGAAGTCAATGGGGTTTAATGTTGTGCACAATATTCTTCAGAATGAAGAAAGAAGAACGTAATATGCATAGGTTTTAAATGACATGAGGGATAGTAAAAAATGACAAAATATTTAGGTGAACTATGTGTTTAACCTAAATGGCATGTGTTTTAAAATGGTTAGAAAGCAAATAATGTCAGCTAAAAAAATCTATTAATAAAAAAAACTCATTTTCAGATTTATACGGGAGTCTGTAAGGTGGCAGAATATCTATTTTCTCTTTCGCATGGTGTCTTCTTTGCGTAGATCTGGGATTACTAAAGTCACTTCACACGTTACACAAATTTACCAGTGATCAACCTGCGGTGAAACAAATGAATGCCATACCGAAACAAAACCAACATAATTAACTTTAATCATTTCCAGATGAAAACATTAACTTGCCTTCATAAACAGAAAAACGTCCTGGACGTCCTGAACTCAGGAACGTCTTGGACTCATGAACAGCTAGACCAGCACAAAACAGTGTAAATCAGCCAACGGCTATGGAAATTCACACGGGCTTTTTCAGCAGTGTTGTGCTTTTTGAAATTAGCTGTAGAAAGCTTTACCTCAATATGTTTTTCAGTGTTTGACTGTGTTAGACTGCCTAGAAACATACAAAAATACCAGAAATTCTTGTCATGACGCTATATGAAGGTCCAGGGGACTGTTATTCAGACTTTCCCTTCCCTTGAGCTGCCACATAGACAGTCATTCAGAAATATGAGATAGTCCAAGAGCCAAGCCATATCACTTGGACATTTTTGTATGAAACCACAAGGTCAGCTAATGTGATTCCACTGTGATGAAGACAGAAATCTCAATATAAACATTTGTCATCAAATTCTTCCAAGACCAACCTGGGGCCAGTTGCCTAAAAGGTTTAGTCTGGTCTAACAAGTTAGTCATCAAATGTTTTCTTTAAAACTGGTCTTTTTGTATTCAGTAAAATAAAAGAATAGATTAGCCTAAGTTGAATTTAAAAATGAGACTGATTTTTTTTTATTGGCTAACTGCTAGTTGGTCAAAATCGTACTTAAGGCACTGTCTTAACAGAGAGGCTAAGTTTATGTAGCTGGCCGCAGGTCATCAGTCACTAACTCCTGGTTGCTTGCTGTCCTGTGCTAAACTGTCCATATTGCTTTTATTGATCTTTACTTAGATGTTTCATCTATTTTTATCTATCCTAGAAATAGAAACATCTAAGATAAAGGTAGTTGCTGAAACATAATGATGTCTACATTGAGCCTAATTCTATTAAAGTACAACATCTGATGAGCAGTAACATTTTGATAGTGTTCTCACAGACAAAAGAAAACTAGCTCGTCTTGTGCCAGCTGATGCCAGAATGTGCAAAACAGTGATTTTAAACCAGGGTTGTCCAAACTCGGTCCTGGAGGGCCGCTGTCCTGCAGAGTTCAGCTCTAATTTGCCTCAACACACCTGCCTGGAGGTTTCCTTGATTAGCTGGCTCAGGTGTTTAATTTGAGCTAAACTCTGCAGGACAATAATGACCATCCAGGAACAGCTTTGGACACCCATGCTTTACCCATGATTCTTAAAAAGTGGGAATAGAAGTTTTGAGTAAAGTCATTCGGATATGCTCTGAAAACTATTACACTCTTAAAAATAAAGGTGCTTAAAAGGTTTAACACAGCGGTGCCATAGAAGAACCATTTTTGGTTCCACAAAGAACCATTCAGTCAAAGGTTCTTTAAAGAACCACCTTTTTATAATCTGAAGAACCTTCTTTCACCACAAAGAAACAGAAAGGTTCTTCAGATGTTAAAGGTGTTTTATGAAACCATTTAGACAAAAAGGTTCTTCTGTGGCATCGTGAAGCACCTTTATGTTTAAGAGTGTATATTTGATCTTATGTCTTGATGAAGCGTTTGTATGTGCTTTTCAGTTTATCCAGCACAGCACTCCAGATCACTAATAACAGAGAATGGCATAATCATCGGTTTATACCATTATCTCTTTATTTGACTTTGTATATAGGTGAGTCTTTAATGAAAACGATACTTATATATATATATATATATATGAGAATACAATACAGTTTGGCCTGCAGACTCATTTTTAGCCTGCAAAGCAGTTGTTAATGCTCTGCAGGAACAGACATTAATTCAGCCTGAAAGAGTCTTATTAGCCTTTGGCTTCTGGCAGCCTCTACATTTACTTTCTCTCTCTCTGTTTCATGAAGTTTCTACTAGTCATGGTATTTTAGGGTGATACTGTTAGCTTCAATCTGTTGATCTGCTCTGAACAGCTGGCGGCCACATTTCTGTCCCCTGTAGATGGATTCTGATGGTGCAATCGGTAATATCCTCAGCAGTTACTCTGGTACAGTAAACACTGCCGGATCTGTTTCATTCGGTTGTTATTTTGTGGCTTCTCTTGCAGTGTTGGGAGTAACACGTTACATGTGATGTGAGTTGCGTAATCAGATTACTTTTACAGTAACTAGTAAAGTAATGCATTCCTTTTTAATTTTTCAAGAAAATACCTGTTACTTTTTCAAAGAAGTAACACCACAGAGACCATTAGATAAACAGATGTGGCATTTCATTTCAGCCGTACGTTGATGCTGTGTTCAACTAACGGATTGGCTGAGATCTCAAGGAACTTGTCTTTGCAAGGTTGGGCTGATAATGGTGTTTCGTCAGGGGTGCAGTTTTAACTTTATGACTGTGCCCAGTGAGGTTGTGTAGAGAAAAGGAGAGGACCTAACACTGAGCCTTGAGGCATCCCAGTGACTCAGACACCTCGCCAGGAAGAGGATCCTCCCAAAACCACTGAAGCATTTCAGTGACAGACAGTAGGGTTTTCTCTGTGGAAGGTCTGTGTTTGAAATATGCTTGGATATAGACACCACTAACACAGTATGAATTTATCTAAAGCCGCTTTGATAAAATGTGTATTATAAAAAGCGTTATACAAATAAAATTGGCTTGAAAGACAACATTATCGATTTGACTGCACTGACACTGTCAGTGAACTTTGTGAAGCTGCTTTGAAACTATTTGTATTGTATAAAGTGCTATATAAATAAATGTGACTTCTACTGTCAGTATTCACAATTAGAACTTAAAGTAACCAGCACCAATTATTTTCAGTTTGGAAAAAAAAGAAGAAAATCCTCCTGGTAATTACAGCATTGTAGTGGCATTCATGTATGTGCATCACATAAAAATGATCGTTCTAACATGCCTTAAAGGCAGCATCAGATACACAGCACGCTCCTTCAACAGGAAATGCTTAAAGGAAGACAGTTCGCTTCCAGGAAGTGTGTTTAGCAGGGATTTTCTGGCTTCCTGTTCTGCAAGTGTACACAAGCCTCTATAAGAGGCTTATACTAGCTAAATTAATGTCTAGTAACAGATATTTCAGTTGTAAGTTATTAGATGTATAATTTTAACTACATACACATTGGAATGAATCATTAAGATATTTAATGTTTTTGAAAGAAGCCTCTAAAAATACAGTAAAGTACAGTACTATTGTGAAATTTTTTTACTATTTAAAATGTTGAATATTGTAATATATAAATGAAAATGAACAAGAGAACAACATGTATTTGAAATAGAAATCTTTTGTAACATTATAAATGACTTTATGGTCACTTTTGATCAATTTAATGTGTCCTTGTTGAATGTATGTATTGATTTGTTATTATTTTAATTTGCTTACCCCAAACTTTTGAATGGTATTGTATCATGATTTCCACAAAAATATTAAACAGCAATAACTGTTTTCAACATTGATAATAATATTTCTTGAGCAGTATAAGGATCATGTGACACTGAAGACTGGGGTAATGATGCTGAAAATACAGCTGCGCATCACAGAAATAAATTACAGTTTAACAGATATTCACATAATTGATTGTAATAATACTTCACTGTTTTTACTGTATTTTTGATCAAATAAAAGCTACTTGGTGAGCAGAGGAGACATCTTTAAAACCGGTTCAAATAATATTAATAATGTAGTGTGTATATCAACGATTAACCCTGCTACAAAACTTTATTATTCAGACAATCATTGTTTTAAAGAGAAGAACGTACACTAAAGTCCAGTTTGTGTTCTTCAAGAGAATAACCACAGTGAAACGTGAATTCTGCTGGCTTTAACGGCGAGATCTTCATGACAGTCCGTTACGGGGTTTGATGAGGAGGGTGGAGAGAGCGATTGTGTGCTATTCTTCTCTGTAACAGGATGCTGTTCCTCTCACTGAAGGGGTGTTTGACGCCACTCGGCCTCAGACAAACACCAGCAGAGAGGTGGCCTGAGAGCTCGCGCCCTGCTTGGGCCCGATATAGCGCCGACACACTTCCCCCTGAACATCCTGTTTGCTGCTCTCTTGTGTACACGCACACACACACACATGGCCGAGGATTAGACAGGTGACAGCGGTCCACGGCCGGAGACTGTAGAGGTGATTTTGGGGTTCTGTGGGTCTGAGGAATACTGCTGTGAAGCCCAATGATGGGGTGCTGCCTTTTCATCCATCAGAAGGTGAGCGAGCATGCAAGGACTCACAGGCTGCTCTTTCAGAAGTCATCAAATGAATATGAATGGCAAACCGCAGGTCATTTGATTTTGGGAGATTTTGAATTTCATATTGACATCTGGGATTTTGTTCACTTCTTACACTATGAAACGAGACACCTGATTACTGGGGTCATTTTCATACTAGAACTGAAACATAATCTTACAAGAATGACTGAAGCTTTAAGAAAGTTTAAAATGAAAAGGAAAAAAAAATCAATTTGCTCTCCATTTCATTTATTGCAGTCTAGGAGAAACATCTGTGAAATTAAAGCGATTTCATTAGTGATTTTTACTTCCTGCAGGGAAGGTGAATGGTCTTCTGATGTTACATAAGCCTGAGTATGCTTACTTCTTTGTATGTTTCTTAAAATTGTTATTTCATTATTATTGATTGTTGTAAGTGAGGGATTAAGTTGGTTTTGTTGGTTGGTTTAAAGTTGGTCTACATGTGGAAGTTGTGATTGTAGTTACGTAACTGTTGCAGCTCTTAGATTCGATTCGCCTAAATGTTTATATTTCTAAATGCATTGTAACTTACTCTTTGAATTTACTATGACCAGTCACGAAGTTGTTTGTGACGCATTAGGTGATGGATTTGTATTGTTTATCAGGTGAATAATGACCGTTTTCCCTAGTTGCATGATGACTTTCTTTGTCATTGAGTGGAATCGGTGGATGAAAGCAGCAAAACTCTTCATGTAAATGTTTTTTCAGCGGGTTTGGTGAATCACCCAAATGTGCTGCAATCTATATGAGTTCATGTGTCTCAGAGTGGTGTTATATATTGTCTTCTCTAGAGCTGAATTGAGTTTGTTCCATCACTGATCAATTTTGCATCATTGACACTTTGTTTAACTGAATCAATCATTGAATCAATCAACTATATTTAGTGCAAGAATGTTGGTAACCAAACTTTATTATTTTTTTATTCCTTACTATGGAAGTCAGTGGCTGTACCAGCAACTGTTTGGTTACCAACATTCTTCCAAATATATCTTCTTTTGTGTTCAGCATTTGTTCATTATGATTATATACAACATTTTCACCTGTCAGTTCATTCAAACAATCTGACTCCGATGACTGATTTGTTCCAATGAGAGCTAAAGCCAACGATGAAGACTTTGAAGTCAAATCAAGTCACCTTTATTTATACGACACAGATTGTGTCAAAGCAGCTCTACAGGTATAGACAAGAAAATTGTGATTTAATAATGCAAAAAAAACTTTAAAAAATCAATACTGCTGTAAAGCAGCTCTAAAAAGACAATCGTAAATTGTCATGATTCACTACTGAAATCAATTCATTGTTGATTCATTTCAGTTCAATATCAGTTATGGAATGAGTTTAATCAGTGAATAAACACTCAAGAAGATTTTGATGGATTCAATATTAATCCAGTATATTAATTCAGAAGTCTTAAATCATATGGACTATTTTTTTGTGTGTTTTTTTGTGTTAATTGTATGCTTTTCATTGTAATTGCATGGAAAAGAGTGACCAGCACATCATTTTAAAACAAAAATGTAACTTTTATTATTTAAAAATGTAATTTTGTGGAGTAATTGACATTTACTGAGTAAATGACAGAATTTAAAAAAAGCAATTAATTTTTTTTATTTTGTTACACTATTTACTAGTATAAGGAGTATAAGGAATTTACAACACAGCAAGCAGATACACCAGTATTTCATTCTGAACACGCCATGCATACAGACACGTGAAATAACTATGGTGTCTTTTTCATGCTTTTTAAGCCGAGAGAGCTGAATCTAATTTACTGGCACTAGTTCTTCAGCTGTACATGACCTTAAACATATACGGCGGGTGTTATTCGTGGGTCAGGAGCAGCACTAGAGCAGCTTCCAGCTCTTCACCTGCTCTATTGTTCACACTCCTGCATCAGGATGTAGATATTCACTCCACACACTCGCTGGTTGTCATGGAGAATAAACAGTTATGGAGAAACAATAACACAGCTGGCCATACAGTTGACCAGTCAAAGATCTCATTAACCATCTACAACAACAGTATAGATTTCTTCAGAAATATTGCAATGTGAGATGTCATTTAGAAATATGTTTATTTCCTGTTATTACTTATATTTAAAATCAACATGGTGAACCTATGAGCTTTATCTTGTGTTGCTGTGTGATATTCATCTATATGTAACCGTTTCAGAATAATTAAATCAGTCGGATCACTGCTGTTAGTGATAATGTAGCACTCAACTGATCATCATCTGTGTCTTTACAGAAGAAGAGGAAGCAGAGGAAGAGAGATGCGGATTCGCTCAGTCTGTGCAGCTTGGACATCAATGTGAGTTACATATGTGTGTCTACAGTACCCATAATGCACTGTGCTGTGAAAAAAAAAAAAAATCGGTTACTCTGCATTATGCTGCATTTTTTTTTTTGTAGGCCAAAACCCAGAAACAAGTTTGTACAGTATTTAAGCACTTTGTGTTTCATTGTCCTGAAGTCAATTTGTTATTGTTGTTGTTTTGTTTTTGGCTAAATGCCTGAAAGAAGGTCTTTGGTTAACAAAAGCTCAAGATATTTTCATGTTTTTGTCTATGATATAAAAGACATCTTTAAATAAAGACTATATGAAGCTTAGTGATGGTGAGGTGGAGGTCATGTAACCATGGTGTAGTTCATTTATTGAGTCCTACGTTTAGCTTTTTACTTCTGCTGACTGTATTTAGGCTTCGAAAATACATCAGTGCAGCTCTCTGGCCTCTTGGTACCTGGAATTACTGATGATAATAATAAAATTGCATGAATAAGGGATCAAAATACCTCAGACTGATTTAGATGAGCGGTCCTTCAATCTTCTGTTACTTTAATATGAAAACCTTGCAGCTTCCACAGAGGTATTATCTGAGCATCGAGATTTCTTTTCAGTTTATTTCTGGCGTCGTCCATTTTGGTCCGTTTGAGATAATGAGCCAAAGGAAGCCAGTGCAACTGAAATGAAAAGCATTGATTATAAAAGCTCTTTATGTTGCTGAATGGTGTGTGTGAAGAGGAAAATGACTTACATTTTCTTAAAGGTCAGCCTTCTGCAGGCCGCAGGCTAGCTTGCTAATGCACAGGAATAAAAGGCATATAATTGAATAGAAGAGTATGATTGCATGTTTTTGCTTTTGTGGCCACTGCGAGATGTGACTGCAGAACTCAGAGAGGAATACAACCGCTCTGACTCAAAATGACAGCACACATTTCTCTGAAAACTGCTGTTTCAGGAGTGTGTTGTGATGTGTTTATACACACAAGAGCTTTACCTTCATTTACACTCTTAGATATAAAGGTTTTAAAAGGGGGGTTTTCACAGTAAAGCCATAGAAGAATTTTGGTTTGGCTTTCAGAAGCGTTCAGTGTGAAGAACAGTTCAAGAATCTAAACAAACATTTTCCACAATAAAGAGACTTTTGTGGCATGGAAAGGTTCTTCATGAACCACAGATGCCAACAAAGAGCCTTCGAGTTTAAGAGTGTGTTGTATGACACAGAAGGAGGTTTAGTTCTGAGATATAGGAACAATTTTTCACATTTTTGCTTAGCCTAACTCCCATTATCTTGGTTGTTATTTCTCAATGCACTATTCCTCTAAAATGCTTCATCTGGTTCTTCTGGTTGGTTTATGCAGGAGTTTTATGGGGCGGCACATCTGTCTCATGATCATGCTGGAAACTGTCCAGCCGTTTCTCATGTTTAAGACCGATGGTTTAGTGCAGATGAACTTATAAAACTGACATGAGCCAGCGTTTATCTGAACTGTTTCTTAGATTCTCGAGACACACCGGTTTTAATGCCAACATCTGTTTTACCGCAAATATACAGTAGGCCTAACCTAACCTAACCCTAACCAGCATAAGAATTTATTTACTCAGAGATGATAATTAGAAATCAGAAAGCTGAAATGTCAGTATGACAGCATAGGCTCATACTCCAAATATATACCTATCCATGCAATTCACTGCAGCTTCCATGAAACTCTAGATGGTGCAGTCTGATAGGTCTAACTCAATCTGATCATCTCTTGGTGCTGATCCACCATCTGATCGGATACGGACTGAGAAACAGAATAGGAAAGAAACAAATATATAAACAAATATTAGTGTATGTGCCATTCTTCTTACGATGTAACGAGTACATCGTGTGTTATGGGGAGTATTCCCGGTTCAGGTTGATCTAATTAATGCAGCTTAACAATCCTTTAACGGATTTGAATAATAGAAGCGTATTAGTGTGTTATGTGTACGCCAGGGTAAAGAGATGGGTCTTTAATCTAGATTTAAACTGACAGAGTGTGTCTGCCTCCCGAACAGTGTTAGGTAGATTGTTCCAGAGTTTGGGTGCTAAATAGGAAAAGGATCTGCCGCCTGCAGTCGATTTTGATATTCTAGGTATTATCAATCGGCCAGAGTTTTGAGAACGCAGCGGACGTGGAGGACTATAGTGTGATAAGAGCTCGCTCAAGTACTGAGGAGTTAAGCCATTCAGGGCTTTATAAGTAATTAACAAGATTTTAAAGTCTATCTGATGTTTGATAGGGAGCCAGTGCAGTGTTGACAGAACCGGGCT
This sequence comes from Acrossocheilus fasciatus, assembly GCA_036784905.1. NCBI lineage: Eukaryota > Metazoa > Chordata > Actinopteri > Cypriniformes > Cyprinidae > Acrossocheilus > Acrossocheilus fasciatus. The sequence continues at coordinate 30,548,055 of CM071959.1, forward strand.
AATATGATCATATTTCCTGGTTCTAGTAAGGACTGTAGCTGCTGCATTTTGGACTAACTGTAGTTTGTTGATCAAGCGTGCAGAACAACCACCCAATAAAACATTACAGTAGTCTAGCCTTGAGGTCATAAACGCATGAACTAACATTTCTGCATTTGACGTTGAGAGCATAGGTCGTAATTTAGATATGTTTTTGATATAAAAAAACGCAGTTTTACAGATGCTAGAAACATGGCTTTCAAATGAAAGATTGCTATCGAACAGCACACCTAGGTTCCTGACTGATGAAGAAGAATTTACAGAGCAGCCATCAAGTGTTAGATAGTGTTCTAGATTATTACATGTGGGGTTTTTAGGTCTATTAACAGCTCTGTTTTTTTCAGAATTTAGCAGTAAAAAATTACTCGTCATCCAGTTTTTTATATCGACTATGCATTCCGTTAGTTTCTCAATTTGGTGTGTTTCACCGGGCCGCGAAGAAATATAGAGCTGAGTATCATCAGCATAACAGTGAAAGCTAACACCATGTCTCCTGATAATATCTCCCAAGGGTAACATGTAAAGCGTGAAAAGTAACGGCCCTAGTACTGAGCCTTGAGGTACTCCATACTACACTTGTGATCGATATGATACCTCTTCATTCACTGCTACGAACTGATGGCGGTCAGATAAGTACGATTTGAACCATGCTAAGGCGCTTCCACTAATGCCAACAAAGTTTTGTAGTCTATTCAAAAGAATGTTGAGGTCGATAGTGTCGAACGCAGCGCTAAGATCCAGTAGAACTAATAAAGAGATACAACCACGATCAGATGATAGAAGCAGGTCATTTGTAACTCTAATGAGAGCAGTCTCAGTACTATGATACAATTTAAATCACAGCTGATTGGTTCTCTCCTGTATCAGTAGCCAATGAGCTCGCTGCTCAACATCCAAATATTTGACTAGCGCACTTCAGAAACCCTCCACCTCCCCCAGCTCCACCTGTATAGATCTGCTCATTTCATGTATGTTATACAGTATATAGGGTTTATTTCATATGTGTTATATGTGCAACAGCAGTATTTCCTCCATGCTCACACAGCAGCATGTTGTGGATGCATTGGCAGTAGCAAGTCTCAGACAGCAGCAGCAGTGTAGCAGATGTATTCCGCTAAGTCTAAACACATTAACATTGCCATGTACATCCCTCCGAGAGCTGTCATGACAGAAATTATGATAAGAGGAGCAGATTATAAATTAAAGGGCACCCATTATGCCACTTTTTACAAGATGTAATATTGGTCTTGGGTGTCCCCAAAATGTGTTTGTGAAGTTTCAGCCCAAAATACCCAACAGATCATTTATCATAACAGCTCGAAAATGTCATTTTTGGGGTGTGTCTAAAAAAGAGCTGTTTTGGAGTGTATGGCTTTAAATGCAAATGAGCTGCATATTCCTGCCCCGTCCCCGAGCTTTCCTGTAGCTCAAATAGTAGAGCATGGCGCTAGCAACGCCAAGATCATGGGTTCGATTCCCAGGGAAAGCAAGAGCTGATAAAATGTAAAAACTGTAAGTTGAATGCAATGTAAGTCGCTTTGGATAAAAGCGTCTGCTAAATGCATAAATGTAAATGTAAATGTAAATGTAAATGTCTCCAGAAGAGGGCGTCACGTATACGTCTCTCTTGCATATCTACAGCAATAAACAGCCGGTAGAAGCAACATAACTGAGAGCGAGAGAACCGGTGTTCAGCCGTACATATGGCAAGCCAAATGCACTGAAAGTGGGACGAAACTGCGCGATGTTACAGAATCAAAACGGCAGGCCTAGTGAGAATGACTTGGTTTAAAGGGGATTAAAACGTGAGGAGTGGATGGATTTTTATCATTGTTGGGTGGTTGTTCACACACTGCCAACACACATTTATGTCCAAACACCATATAAAAGTGTATTTTGCATAATAGGTGTCCTTTAATAAAGACTAATTTTCAAGCAGTTGCTTGCACAATACTATGTTATATCCTTAAAACACTTTTACCATAGTGTGTGGTTTGTGAGCTAACAGATTTTGACCTAGCTCCATGTGTAAACTTGCTCAGTAGCTCTCTTGAGTAGCACTCAGGTACAAGTCCCATGAAATATGAGTCATAATAAAAGAGCTCAAAGATACATAAAAGCAAGATAAAATTACATGGTTGCTTCAGCAAATGCATTTTGATAGCACATTTGCTTTTGTTAACGCTATCAGTTAGCACAGGGTAGGGTCTAGGTGGTAGTATGTCATTTTTAAACATGATAAAGCATTAAACGTTTAGCGCCAGTGACTTGACATTTCATTTCTGAGCTGGAGTGATACAGACAACAACAGATGTAATAAAACTTTGCCAGATTCATGTTCATCCTGTTCGTTTCAGATAAATCTGAATGTACTTTAGGCACCACTTTTACAATTTTACAATGAAAGTATTGCAAACTGTTCAAGAATCAATGTAACATAATTTATTTTTTAAAGATCACGTTTCTCTGAGCTCCATCTATCAAAACATCCTCATTTTGCTTCATAACAGAAGTAAATGTTCCTATTCATATTTCTAATGATGCATCCAATTTTTTGCGATGCAGCGTCTGTTTGATTCATTTGAGAGTTCGAGGCTTTGAGGTTTCTGCAGAGGTCAAAGCACTGTGTGAATGTAATAACAGTTATTCCAGCTGAATTGGACATAATTGCAGCTCTCCTGTGCTTTTATAGTTGAAGAGTCTGATGGGTTTATATCTGCCTGCAGACATCACAGAGACAACCCAGAATGCAATGTGTTTGAGAAGGGATGTCAGGCGAACAGCTCCAGCAATGACAAATTCCATACCTTCAGCATGCGGTTGTTTTTAAGTGTACCGCAAGCGAGTCCAAACACTTCTGGAATTTGCTTTGAGGCATGTATTTTTGTTGTTTTTTTTCTATCCCAGACTGCCTTTCAAGCACCGAAGCATGCTCTGAACAAAAGGAGCTGGTTTTCAGTGCGGAAGACTCTTTTGACAGCTCTGAGTTGGTTATTCTGGGAAGGTGGGTTTGCTACGGATGTGTCGTGGTGTCAGATTTGGGAATTCTGACATGGCTGGCCATTGTTTTCATGTTTGGGTGCACCTCCCTTAACCGTACATGTGACTCAAGCTTTAAAATTAGTATTATTCCTACTTTACAATTCATCACTCCTATCACTGACAGTTTCTAATGTGAATTATGGAGTCTGGCCCACCTATTAAAGCTTGGACCCCCACACAGGAAGTTAAAACAAAAGGGTTTGGCAGTCTTACAAGCAGGGATGTAATCACTAAACTAAAACTAAAACAATTTTTAAAAAATCATTACTTTAAATAAATAAATAAATAAATAACTATTATTTAAATAATAATTTTAAATAAATAAATGAAAACTGAAAACAAATTTGATATAATGTTCCTGCTTTTATCTCCTACACATTAAAGGTATATTTTATTGTGAATCTTTAAACTGTGAATTAACCACTACCAAGGTGGGTTGTAACAGTTGGTGGGATGAGTTATAACACTAATCAGTTTTAATTCATTTTTTATTTGTTTGAAATTATTTATTAATTGTTAATTTTTTTTTATATTCCCCTTCAACTACCACTTGAATTTTATTCCAAAAAGGTAAACAAATAAGTTTTTAATACTAATACTATATATGTGTGTGTGTGTGTGTGTGTGTGTGTGTGTGTGTGTGTGTGTGTGTGTGTGTGTGTGTGTGTGACTGACACTCTCACACATATATATCCTGACTCAAAATCTCAAAATCTAATTATGACATAACAAGCATGACATGGTCTTACTCAGTCAATATTAAAGATATTAAGGTTACATTTTCACAGAATGTTCTTTACCTTATGAATGATGATTTTATGCAGAAGACAGTAAATCACAAAAAATGACTTTATCTGGGTATATATATAGTATATATATATATATATATATATATTAGTGTTGTCAATCGATTAAAAAATTTAATCACGTTAATCACAGTCGTGGACTATGATTAATCATGATTAATCGCAAATTTAAAATACTAGGATTTACCTGTAAATGTGTTGAAAAAGAAATGCATGACAAACTAGTTTAAGGAAACAGAACCTTTCACACTTCAGCCAGGTATGAGACATAATCCTTATTATTCTTTTATCATTATCATTTTGTTTTTATTCAGCCATTATCAGCCTTTAAACTGGTAAAAAATCGTTTACCAAGCCACATCGCTTCAATCCCAGTATACATTTACCCAACTATTATCTAAAGTATTTCTAAATAAATACAACAAAGCATTTTCTTGCAACCTTACGTGAAGTATTATGACAAAATGCATTATGAAGAAGAATTGAACCTGTTCTGCAGCTGCATTAGAGCTAAAATTAGCATCATGCTTCATAAGACAATTTATGAGATTAATAGTACACTTTTACTCAGAACTCACTTTAAACCACCATCGAGTGTTTGTAATAACTTCCTTTTACGATCACATGTGGAATTTGGTCGTTTACTGTTGTTAAAATATGCTATTTATAGCCTTTTATAATCGCTGCACAAATGAGCATTTCAGATGTACACATTCAACTCAAAAAAAAAAAAAAAAAACTCATACAGACCATATCTATCGTAATCGTGTGTTTATTATCTAATATAATCTATGGTGGCTGTTGTCATGTTTATTTCTGCTGCTCTGCTGAAACTCACGTTGTTTGTGATTTTACAACCGCCCTCCGTTCTTAAGTTGCAAGGGATACATTCCAAGTATAATACACATTAATAAAAGTATCTATTTGAATTTTTTTTTTGTCTATATACACTTTGGGCGGCCACGGTACATTATAAAAGTAGCCCAAAAAAAGGCAACCCTTGGCTCTGTAATTTTTTCCCGCGACTGTATTGTCAAAATATTCTGCCGCAACACTGGCTCACTGTACCCTCATCACACAATGATAGATAACCTTCCGCGCTGCGATGATGGGAAGAAGTTGGGGTCAAACCTTATCAAATGATTAATTATTGGGAAAAATAAGTTTAATAAAGTTAATACCTGCTAATTGAGATGATATCAGTTATATAATATGATATCAGTTATATGATATCAGATATCTAGGGATATATAGGGATCCATGTGCAAGCTTTTATTAAACAGTGACGTAGTCAAAAACACAGGCAGAGTCAAATATCAGCAGACAGGTACAGCATGGGCAAGGCACAGAATATTCCGAGGGCATGCGTGGGTCATCGATCAGCAAACAATATCCAGAGGGCTTGACAAGAGGGGTAATCGATAACGAGAGCAATAATCTATGCGAGGTGCAAACAGAGTCCGAAACAGCAAGCAAAGGGTTAATCCAAGACACGTGGCAAGAATCAGGAACCAGGAAATCAGGCAAGGCAAGACTATGACTAGACTTAGAAAACTATAGCAGGCTCTGTAAAGTAGCTATCAGCTATCACAGTGATGAACGCTAAACAATACTTGGCAACTGAACGAGGAAGTCCATGGCTTATAAAGTATGTCTGATTGGATACAGCTGTGTGCGTATGATCAGGTGAGTTTGTGATTAGTGAGATGGCTGATGGGAAATGCAGTCCATTGTGATGCGTGGTGTGAAAGTCAGTATGAAGGAAAGGTGACCTCTTGTGGCAATCGGATGGAAGGCCGCGAACCAGATTCGTGACACTGCCATTTACATTCAGTAACATGATTGCAAATCATATTTTAAACCAGAAGTTATAGACTCCAAAGTCCCTGAATGTATTGTTTTTAAAATGTTTGATCGACATTTCAGGCAACATTTCAATAAATAGACAAATCACTTTCGACAATGTAGTCACAGCAACAATACTGTTCAAGTGGATCAGTATTGGACAGAACACTGCCAAAACATAAATACCCTATTTTAATAATAAAATTTTTAATTTGTAATTTTTATACTTTTCAAATATATCACAAATAAACTATTTGCAGTGTCTTTAAGATAGTTGACAGTAACATAACATTGTTATCTTTTTACTAAAAATAACTCTTGAGCTTCATAATCCCTTTCCACTGCATCAACTTTGCCTTAAAAGGTTACTCCACCCCAAAATGAAAATCTTGTCATTAATCACTCCCCCCCCCCCCCATGTCATTACAAACCCGTAAAAGCTTTGTTCGTCTTCGGAACATAATTTAAGATATTTTGGATAATACATTGACATTGACTGCTAAGTAAATAACACTGTCAAGGCCCAGAAAAGTATGAAAGACATCATCAAAATAGTCCATGTATGCAAAGAAAATAAAAATAAAAACTTTTTTTCAACAATTCGTCTCCTCTGTGTCTCTCCGCATCACCGTAGCACCATTTTGGAGAATATCCGCTGAACGCAAACTGCAACACAAGGATGCTCTATTTTCATTCAAATCAAAGCGTAATTAGACGTAGAAGACTTATTGTGTTACGGCTGACACAGAAGAGCTTAGGCAGTTTGCGTTCAGCGGATATTCTCCAAAATGGCGATACAGTGACGCAGAGAGGCTCAGAGGAGACGAATTGTTGAAGAAAGGTCGTTATTTTTTATTTTTTTGTGTACAAAATGTATTCTCGTCGCTTCATAAAATTCAGATTGAATAACTGATGGCAGATGGATTATTTTGGCGATGTCTTTCATATGTTTATGGGCCTTGACAGTGTTATTTACTTGGCAGTCAATGGGACAGTCACAAGCCTCCTGGTTTTCATCCAAAATATCTTAAATTGTGTTCCAAAGACGAACAAAGATTTTACGGGTTTGGAACGACATGGGGATGAATGACAAAATTTTCATTTTGGGGTGGAGTAACCCTTTAAGCATGCACATGCTTTCTAAATTGTGCATGATTTAGTAATTGTTATTCTGTTATGATATGCTGTATATTTTATGTCCCAACACTGAGACTGAGGGGTGTCTGTATGTCGAAGCTGATTTTCATTCAGATCTGACTCAGGTTTGTCTGGACTCTCAGTGACCGGGGGAGACTGGAGCCACGTGCCTGCCTGACATGTGTTAAGCTGAGCCAGAATCTGCCAGTGCTACACAATAGCTTGGCCAATATTGAAAGAGCCTGCGGTCACTGCTTCACTTCTACCACTATTGTTTATTGTGCAGCCACTTGCGGTTCCTTTGGTGTGGAAAACAAGATATTGATCACTATCAAGGGCCACTGGGGTGGTTTCGCCGCATGTATTGATATGGCTCACCGTGGGCGCTTAACTGTACTGGGTAATAGTGCTGTAAGAAAAGAGTCTGACGCATACACTCACTCCTGTGCTCAAAAAAACATTTCAACGTGTAGTCTAGCCATTTATTTTACAAAGAAAGTGTTTTAGTTTTCTCACAGTCTTGTCCCTGACCTTGTTTGTGCATTCATTTAGCCACAGTTTTGCTAATCACGTCACAATTTTAGCTCGCTAGCTTTGTAAGCCGGTTTGAGTTCAAATCTCCAGCTCACCACAAAGCAAAAGAACACAATGTATGTAGTTCCTCCTGCTGAATCGCACACAGGTGGCTTTTTTGCTGTTGGTTTTGCTTATTAAAGATACAAAAGAACATATGTTGGCAAGAAAACATATGTTTAGATATGTCAGCTGATTTTGATTTTAACCAGGCGCCTACTGTTTTTGCAGGGGAAAAAGCTTAATGTTGCTTGGGTTTGCTTGATGTAAAGATATCTTAAGGACCTCTAAAAAGTGTCAATCAGTTATGATACTGTTGTAAGACTCATTAGTAAACAATTTACAAATATGTTGTTAAATCAATTTTTTTTGCATTTGTTTTAGTTTTATAATAACCCTGGTTGGATTCAGTGGCATTTGGTGTCATTGATGTGGTTAATTTGGACATTGGCAATTTTGAAAAATAGTGTGAATAAAATGGGGTAGTATATTCTGGAATGATATTCTATGAAAAACAACTGAAATTTTGGCTATTTGGGACATGGCATCCCTTTTTCTGACATGCTTTATGGCAGATCCTTTATATGAATAATTTAGTTTGTGTCACTGGTATAATGCCTACAATCTAAATAACTTAGAAACAGAAAAAAAGAGGAGAATCTGAGGAAAAGCAGGCTAGTATTGACATGAGTCCCCCAGGGTTCTGTCTTGGGCCCTCTTTTTATGTGCCCTACCCCCCTTTTATCACAATAGCTATTGTAAATAATTGTCTGCTTTTTCACTGAAATATACAGAACTATGAGAATGATGTGCAAATAGCCACATAAAAGGTAAAAGTATCTATTATATTAATTAATACTATTATTAAGATTGGTAAAACTTTAGATTAGGGAACACATATTCACTATTAACTAAAAGTCATTGTGGTGGTTACGTTTAGGTACATGGTAGGGTTAAGAGATCTAGAATATGGTCATGAAGAATAAGGCTTAATAAACAAACAATATGCCAGTAATATGCCTGCTAATAAGCAACTTTATATTAATATTGAATAGCGTTCCCTAATCTAAAGTGTTACCAAAAGATTTTTTTAAAGATTTCTGTAAGCTCACCCTATACTTCATCAAGGTTTAGAAGTAATGAATCCAGTTATTAATCTTTATTTCCCACATTGCATAAATAGGTAATTTAATTTTTAGCCGCAAATGTTTCCAATCTGGACAAAAATGATTGTTGATAGTCAGTATTGACTGCTATTTCAGTACAGGTGGTTCAGGAACCCAGCACAGTGCTAACCTGCTTCAACGGAAGACTTAAATTAACTACCATTATGTGACTAGCCCTTTAAATCCAATAAACCTTCAGATCTATTCTGGAGGACACCCTACAGATGGCCTACAGGGTCGAACTGCAGGGTTATATGATACTGGCTCCTAAACTCAGAACAGTTAATAATCCAGTAGACTCGCCTGCTCTTCCTGTTTACACCTTAACAGAGGCTTCCGTTCGCTTTGAGACAAACAAGAGAAAGCTGTCACAAAGGAAGGAGGAAACATAGAACAATCTCTTCTGGTTTGTCCATCAGGGGAACTATTGCCAGTTAAAGATAAAAGATGTCTTAAAACGATTGTACCTACACATTGGTAACCTGTAGACTTCCAGAAAAAAGGATACAAAAGTTGTCCCTTTTGTTCACTTCACATCAAAACAGGAATGCAATGTTGTTTTCACTAGTGCTTTCACCACCATCTCTGGTGATCTGAAACACAAGGAATTTTGTTCTGTGTGTTTACAAAAACTCCTGAAGTGAACTCCAGGTAAATTATGATATGAAACTGGCCTATGGTTGACAAGAGGTTAAAGGTGACACAAATGCAATATCTGCTGACCTAGATTGAGAAACTCCACAGGTGAATGCACTCCAGAAGTGACATTTACTGTACCCTTTGGAGGGCACTACAAAGCCGAACCCTTTCAACAAATGTTGATCTCCTCTGACACCCGACTGTGCCCTACTTTCTCAAAACATTCCAATAATCATGTCCCAGTCTCTGAATCCCTCGGGGCCACCGGTTTCTATAGGATTTAGCTCAGTTGAGATGTTTTCTTCCTGCCCATTTCCTCCGTGATCTATTTTTCTGCACAATGGTCCATCAGTAAAATGTCACAGGAAATTATGCTCTTCCACTTGTCGCTATTAAACTCATTCTAAACCCAAAAGATGTCAACACTGAACAAAAAAATAATAATTAATTCCTGTTGATCATTTTTTGGGTGTTTTTTTTTTACATACATGCATAATTTACATCCCGCATCTTGGAAATTGTAGTTCAAGAGCAAATTGAATGCATGTGTATATCATTTTTAAAGATTTCCAATTAGGTTCAGATTAAAGGCCAGGGCTTTTTGCACAGTGAGCGGGCAGAGCTTTTCAGTCTTTCACATCAAAGATGTGTGGCCATGTTCGAACGTTCAGAGGTTTGTAACACTGTCGTCATCAGGTTGTGGTCATCTTTACAGGGTCTTGCATGAAACAGGTATGGAGCGATGATAGCTTGCCGTTTGATCAGATGAAAAGAACACACAAATTATAAAGTGCATGATGTTTTATGAAGAAGTTACATTACATCATGTGCCTTTTCATTGATTACCTACTTCTGTGGTATCATGGTTTTATATGAGGCTCAATAAAACTTACTTGAATATGAAATACTGCCTCTGTCAAACAAAAACTAAACTGAAATACTAGAGAGTTTGAGTTAGAGACTTATCCTTTAATCCGGAGTATTAGGATTTCATTACTCGCCCTGCACTATTTGTCTAAATCATATCTCCAGTTATACTTTTTGAGCACAAGTACGTCATCAGATTCATGATTTTCACTTGATAGACAATAAAATGTGTGAAAAATCCTATAGACATTGAATTAGGGACACAAGCCATATGTAGAGAACAGAATATCAGAGATTTAGATGGAGTCCTGAACTAAAATAAATACTATATTAATTTAAAACCAACTGTGCTGATATTAGCATGGCAGAGGTTAACTATTAAACATGGAATGAACCAAGAAAAGCTTACAATTGTATGGAACTGAGAAGCAAATCCAAGGAAAACAATGGCAGAAAAAAAAGCTTTACTGAACAAGAGGAAACTTTTTTAAAGCAAACAAAATAAACTGCACACACAAGCTGTGGCATAGAAGATGCTGTGAATATTTAAGACATACTGCTGCTGCACAAATAGCATATAAAATAACCAATAGCAGATCTATACAGGTGGAGCTGGGGAAGGTGGAGGGTTTCAGAGAAACTTAAGTGCTCAAATGCTCAAGTGGATGCTAACCAGCCATTTAAATGTAAAGCAGCAAGCTCGTTGGCATATGCAACATGAACCAATTAGTTTGTGCCAAGTGTGAATGTCATCAGTTACGTTAAGAACCCATCAGCCTGCGCCATCTAGACTTTCATGACAGAACTAGGCATTTATACTGTGTGTATAGAGAGAGAGAGAGAGAGTGAGTCATGGTCAGAATTATTTGGCAGCCTAATGATCAAAGAAGGCAGTGAACAAAATCTGTATTATTTATCCTTTTGATCTTTCATTCAAATAAACAAATAAATCTTTCAACAAAATTACATTATGAAGATAACAGTTTTTTTCTAATACATTTGGGCTACAATTATTGGTACCCCTAGGAATTATTAAGAGTAAAATCTCTGAAAATCTGTATTCCCATTCATATTTATATCAAGTTTTAGCACAACATGGTGACTATGAATATCAAATTATTCAGCCATGGCTTCCTGTTTCACGGAAATATAAATATGAGGAACACAAAGGCCAAATTCCCTTAATAATCCATCACAATGAGAAAAACCAAAGAATATAGCTCTGACTGTGTAGCAACAGATTGTTGACCTTCACAATATATGAAGTCAAGAAAATAGTGTAAAATAGAAAGTAAGAAAATAGCCAAAACACTGAACATTTCCACCATCAGAACAATAATCAAGCAGTTTCAATCAACAGGAAATTATATGAACACTATATTGTCTAATACAGGGGTTCCCAAACTTTTCCATTCCAAGACCCACCTACACAAGTATAATCTATTTCAAGCAGATTTCTGCTAATCTGGTTTGAAGGGCCATTTTAGTCTTGGACTAGGCTTAATCTCTGTTCGGCTAACCACCCCTATAGGAGACCCTGTCAAAAGTAAACATCTTTAGGTGTTTTACTGTCATCTGCGTCATCGGCTTTCACAAACACATTGGAAATAGAGCAGAATGGTTTACTTGATCCGATGAAGCACAGTAACAGAGTGATGACATCTGGCCGATGACTGTGTGTTGTGATATTGTCACCGTGAGTCACTGTGTCAGCATCAGTCTGTGGAGTTTGCAAGAGGAAACTTTACTCACCCTGACGTGTAAACCGCTGTTATAGTAAACTCAGGAAGTTCATGGAGTCAGTGTAACACACAGAGGAACAGAAACCACTTTGAAAGATCAGGATGATTTCTCTGGAAGTCTTATGTCATGATATTTTGTCTAAATTGGGCCTGTTCTGTGGGTCGTCCATAGAGGACACAGTACACTCATCAAATACTTGAATAAATGTGCACATACCCTAATAAAATATTAATCTAATAAAAGTACTCATTTTCAATTTTACTTGAATGAACAACCCTATCTCATGGCAATTCGTACATAAGTTCTCCAATTCATATGAATTTGTACGAATGACCCACCACTAAATCTACGCGTCACTGGGGTCTAGACAAATCATACAAAATGGTACGAGTGAGGTCGTACAAATTAGCCACCTTGTAAAATATTTACGAATTGGTCGTGAGATAGTGTTGGAATAAAAGTACAAAAATATATGTATTTTAAAAGTATTTAAAGTAAAAAGTGTCCATATTCAAGCATTTTAATTGACTTTTAACAGTTTGCACTTTTACAGCATATTCAGTTGAATTTCATTTACAAAAATCAACACTAAAATTCACTTTGTTTCGTTAGTAGAGACAGTTAGAAGTTTGTACCATTCAAGCGCAGACGATATCACAGTTCTTGGCTCATTTTGAACAGATCATGGCGATTCGTGAACCAATTCAACTGACTAATAGCTTTTTTTATTGCCATTAAAGTAAAATTACTGAACCTAAAGATGGAAGCCTTTTAAAAAATACTCATTTAAAAGAAAAATCTCAGTCGGACTTAGCATCTGAAGTCTTCATGTGTTTTTATGAAATATAAATGTAGTAAAAAGTATAATATTATGCTTTATAACGTATTGAAGTAAAAACTTTCCAAAATAAAAATACTCAAGTAACACAGAATTAAACATGACATTTTTAAGTAGTATTTTCTTGCAAAATGTAATGTTTGTTTGATTTAACATTTTTATATATATAATATATATATATATATATATATATATATATATATATATATATATATATATATATATATATATATATATATATATATATATATATATATATATATATATATATATATTTCATAAGCTACTCTGTATCAAAAGAATAAACACAACTACAGTGCAATAGACTGAACGTATCAGTAGTAAAACGAATGAAAGTTAAATTGATTTATTTATTTATTTTTGTTCATTTAAAAGATGAAAACTAATAGCACACTTGATTACATTACTTTTTTGTAAGAAATGACATGGTGTCTACATAAGATTTGGCTAAGCTTTCATCACTTTGTCAGTTAGTGTGAGTGTGATTAGATTATTACTGATTAGCAATTGAATCACTGTGATTTGTGTTTTTTCTTGTCTTCAATGAAGAACACTTAGCTTTGTTTCAAAACCTGGCGAGCTGCCTACTTAGCATTTTAATGCACCATAAAAGTGATCACCACATAAAATCTGCTACAAAATGTTAGTTTTGGTCACATTTAAGGCAGCATTGCAAATTAAGCTCATTAAAGCTTTTGTGTTTGAGTTTCATCATTCTGAGTTTAACAGTCCTGCTCATTTCTGAATGAAATCAGATCTACTGAGCAGGGCTCCTTTAGTTTAGCACTGAATACATAACACTTTCTCTCTCAAAACCACAGCATGTCAATACAAATCTTTTAACCTGTTCACCCAAAAATAGAAATTTATTTTCAATCATTTACACCCCTTCATGCCGTTCCAAACTTGTATGACTTTCTTTGTTGTGTGGAACACATAAAGAAAGAAGATATTTTGAGGAATGTTGTTAACTGTTTTAGATAAAAAATACTATGGAGATCAATGAGATCCAAAATTGTTTGGTTACCAACATTCTACAGAATACAGTGGCATGCGAAAGTTTGTGAACCCCTTGTGAATAATTTTAGCAAAATAGGAGAGATCATACAAAATGTATGTTTTTTTTTTTTTTTTTTATTTAGTACTGTCCCGAGTAAGATATTTTACATAAAATATGTTTACATATAGTCCACAAGACAAAAAATAGCTGAAATTATTAAAATAGCCCCCTTCAAAAGTTTGTGAACCCTTGGTTCTTAATACTGTGTGTGTTTACCTGGATGATCTATGACTGTTTTTTGTTTTGTGATGGTTGTTAATGAGTCCCTTGTTAGTTCTGAACAGTTAAACTGAGCTCTGTTCTTCAGAAAAATCCTCCATGGCCTGCACATTCTTCAGTTTTTTTGTGTATTTGATCCCTTTCCAGCAGTGACGGTATGATTTTGAGATCCATCTTTTCACACTGAGGACAATTGAGGGACTCAAACACAACTATTAAAAAAGATTCAAATATTCACTGATGCTCCGGAAAGAAACATGATGTATTAAGAGCCGGGGGGTGAAAACTTTTGAACAGGATGAAGATGTCCAAATTTTTCTTATTTTGTTGAAATATCGTTTTTTTTTCCCATTTACTACTGCCCTTCGGAAGCAACAGAAGATACTTCCACGTTTCCCGGAAGACAAATTAAGTGCAATTTACCTTGATCTTCAAATTCAAAAAGTTTTCACCCCCCAGCTCTTTATTATTCACATTTTCACAGATCCTGCAAGGGGTTCACAAACTTTAGCATGCCACTTTGTGTTCCACAGAGCAAAGAAACTTTGGGGGGAGATATCAAGGGGAGTAACTATGCCTTTAATAACACCTATTCACTCATGTTGAAAGCCAACATCAACAAATTATGAACAACAGATGATTGTTTCTGCAGGAAATGACAATGATATGTGGTTTCTATATCAGTGGTGTACACAGAATATTTTTAATGCAGACACCGTCAGAAGGATGATGACAAAAGCCGCCCATGCCTTTATGAACCTTATTTCCATGCTTAGCCATTTCCTTTATGAAAATTTTAATAAGATTCATCTCTGAAAGTAAAAGTACTAAAATATTAAACCCTCAGCCCGTGGTTTTGTCTGAGGTCTGCGAGAACTGGGTCACTTCATTAATGACTGTCGTGGCCACAGAAGAGTTTTGTTCTCTATATGTTCAGTCTGAGCGTGTGTGAGAACTGTAGGTGACCCATGGATCTCACATGTGCAGAGGTCAGAAGCTGCGGGTCACCAGCACCACTCAGGAGCGGTTTGGGGTTATTTGAGTGGCACCTCGTTGAGTGAGCGTCAAAGGCGACTGTTTGTTTACCGTCAGTGTTTTGGCTGGCGTTGATCTGAGCGGTTGCTAACCCCTCGCTACACTTCCCCACGCCTGCTAGCTGCACAATCACAGGAACCGCTCAGCCGGGACAGAACAAAACCTGCCAAACTGGACCATGTTTCCTGCTGCTGCTCACTCAAACGGCTTTCAAACCTCCACACACCCCTAAAGAAGAGCCAGTTTTGGTTCCCCAAAGGACCTTTCAGTGAACAGTTACTATTTTTTCTTAGTGTGAAGAACATTTTAATAATCTAAAGAGCCTTTTTCCACTGTAAAGAAGCTTTTGTGGAATAAAAAGGTTTCATGGATGGTTCTTTGTAGAACCGTTGATGCCAGTAAAGATCCTTTATTTTTAAGACTGTAGTTGCTTATTAGCATGCCTATATTAACATATTGGCTTTTATTAGTACTTATAAAACACATATTCTGCATGGCCATATTCTACATCCATAATCCCAACACCTAAACTTAACAACTACCTTACTATTAATAAGCAGCAAATTAGGAGTTCATTGAGGCAAAAGTCTTTGGGTTTGTTAATAGTGAGAATTGGGCCTTAAAGTAAAGTGTGACCAAAATCAGATATATCTTCAAGTATAAAGACCCAATTTATTCCATGGAAAAATTAATAATTATAAATATGTGTAAAATATTGTTTGGAAAATATTTAGCCTCTTTTCCATTACATGCTTTTTCCCACTTATACCGTTTCGTTGGCTGTATTATTTAAGTCTGTTTTTAATTATTCATTTTAATGTATTTTCACGATTGATTGATTGATTTAGTTTTTTATTATTTATTTAGTTTAATTTCATTTTTATTATTTAGTTTAGCTATCTTACTCTTATTTTTATTTATTAAATGTCCTTGTTTTTATTTATAATAAATATTTTTTTTTCTTTTTAATATTATGCTTCTACTACATTTCATTCTACTCACTATAGTACTGTACTGTTAGATTTATTTATTTAAATCTTTCTTTGCTTTATTCATTTTTATTTTAGTTAGTTTTGTTTATTTATTTGTTTGTATTATTATATTCTTATTAATACACTCTTAAAAATAAAGGTTCCTTTTTGCAAAACCATTTTTGGTTCCATAGAGAACCTTTGTGAACAGTTCCTAAAAGAACCATTTTGAAGAACATTTAAAAAAATCTAAAGAACCTTTTTGACCGTAAAAGAACCTTTTCTGCATTTGAAAGGTTCCATGGAACCATTGATGCCAATTTATAGATTTTACGTGATGTCACACTCTTATAGGAACGCCCACCTGGAGGGAAAACCAAGCTTTACTCCACTGACCGCCAGATTGCATTAAATTCAGTAAACACCTTACTGATGTAATTTTGTACAGGCAGCAGATGAACCCAGAATATAAACACAATGTGCAAAGTTTCACATTAAATGGTTTCCCATAGAAAACCATTATAAGGAAAACACTGATCCATTAAGCAGATTGCGTTCATATTCCAACCTCATCTGCTTCTCTATGTAAACAATGCATTATTAATATGGTGAATACTGAATTTGATCTTTTAATATTACCGTTTTAAATATATTACGGCACTTTAAGTGTTTTTACAGAGTTTTGTCGCACTGAAAAATGATTGAAATATTGCCGCAGGTGCTTAATATGGATTGCAAATGACCAAAACTTGCATTTTGTTCATATAGGCTACTTTTGTTTTATTCTTTTGAGAGGTGATCTAAATATTTGCGGCTGTGAAACAGATGGAAAATTGACAGGCTTGTGCTGCAGTTCTATGGATGTTTTGCCCTCCAGGTCTTCGAGCCGCGGTCACATGACTGAAAGCTATGAATAAAGAACCTTTATTTGTGTATGTTTTTTTTCTCTCAACTTTCCCAGGACCCCCAACACTTCACTGTGGCCCCCAGGGGTCCTCAGACCCCAGTTTCACAGCCCCTACTTTAAGATATTTAAAATTTAAAGTATGACACCTTGCAATGACCTCATGTTCATCCTTAAAAATATATCAGCCAAGAAGACTCGAGAACAGCTGTAATATCTGAACTGCATTATAATGGACTTCATCAAATATCTGAGTTACATGGTTTATAAATAGAAGTCTTACAGCAGTTAACCTTTAACACTATTGCATTGCCTACTAGCGCTGTTTGGCCTGTATGCTGAAGAAACGCGCATTTATTTTCAGTTCGCGTTAACTGAGGCGGATATAACTCCCAGCCTGAGCTCCTCTGGCAGTAGTGTTCAGCTCTCCGCGCGCGTTCACGCTGCGCGCCCCCTCGTCCACTCTCACGCGGCGCGCCCCCGCAAGCAGACGCTGATCTGATGCCGCTGTAACTAGTGCTCAGAGCAGTGCGTCTGTCGCCTCGCGTTAGGAGCGTTAGGAGCGTCAGGATCTCGATCAGGATGGTGGCGAAGGATTACCCGGTTTACCTGCTGATCAAACGCGCGAGCGGCCGCGGGGACGAGCCGCAGGTGAGACTGATGAACACAGCCGACTAACTCCGATAATACACAGAATAACATCATTCTCATTACTACTACTTCTCACCATAATAATAATAATGAATATATACATTATTCATGAGCAAGCATTTTTATTCAATATTCAGTAAACATAGCCAGTAGTAGTGCACTGTTGCTGCTTCTAAATGTGTGCATTTGTTTACATGTAGAGCTTTATGTGAGTTATTTTGATGTGGGGTATTGTCACAAATAGCCTACATTGTTGAAAACTGACTTGTGCCTGCTTTGTGTAAAATCCTGAAGTCAGTGCATTTCTAATCACATCTGCACATTGACTTGAGGAACGAGACTTGTATTCTCCCAGAAGCAGAAGCAGGTTTGGTGTGGTGAAGTTTAGCAGATGTTTGTGGTGTTTGGCTGCTTCTGATGTGGTTTGAGCATCTGGAGGTCAGCGCTGGGTTTTTCTGCCTGGTTTCCTCACAGACTGCTAATGTATTTGCTGTGTTGTGTGTCCAGATGCTTTAGAAAAGTGTGTTTGAAAGACTGCTGAGAAACTCCTAGATCACTGCTGATGGATTTATCTGTCTGTCCTGTTGTTTATAGTTTGCTTTTTTTGAGTTAAACAGAATAAACAGAGCTTTTTATTCAAAGTGTGTTTAAACCACTGTAGTGGCCCAAAGAGTTGATATAATCTAGTTGACTGGACAAAACACAGAAGTCATTGTGTATGAAGTGCTATGTTTTTTTTTAGGTACTGTGATGATGATGATGATAAATAATAATAAACGTTGTTGCCCTGCTGACTTCAGTATATGCTTCAAACGCATATACAGCACAATGCATCCTTTTTGTTATCGGATCACTCAGTTTGTGGATTAGTTTTTTATTAAATGATTGGTGAATCAGACTGAATTGGAGTCTTTGCTCTGAATCATTCAGACTCTCACTGAATCACTGCAGATGACTCATTTGCTGACTGAACCGCTGGTTATCACAACCTGAATCACGTCTGAGAACTTAAATCAGTCGAATTACTGACTGATTAACTGCTTCTCTTAGCACAATGACTTCAGTTAATGCTGCTTTATATCAGGTGCGGTGCATTTTTAGCTCAGTGGGCTAGTTAGGAAAACAGGAGTCTTTGATCATAAGCCCACTGCACAAGAAAACATATTTATGGATTGTAATTATAGACAGTGCAATCTTATTTTTATATTTACATTTAAATTGTCAACTTTTTTTTTTTTTTTTCTTTTTTTTTAATACTCCAAAATAAGGTTAAATCGCATTCATTAATCCCTAGATTTTAAAATTCTCGTCGTATTCAGCCAGTTTTGTCACCAGATATTATAAAATGAGTTCTCTTTTGCAAAGTTCAGATGCTGCGTTGTAATATGGAAATCGTGATCTTTGCATGTTGATTTAAGGAGTTGCATTGGCGTTTTGAGTTGCACAGATCAGCCACGTCTCTGAGCATGTGGGATTGTGCTTGCGTCGCTCCTCAGGAGTCAGTCGCAGGTCTCTGCATCACTTCACACAGTGAACTGCGGTTAGTTCGAAGAACAGGGAGGTCTGTAAAACGATCAGCTGACATTCCCATTCATCACAATGGCAGTTTCTCAGCTGTAAGCACACAGCCTGCATGCTGCCGCTTCTGCTTTGTGAATGCTCGGTAATCGTTGTGATCTCTGTGCTTTTCAATAGCATGACTGACTGCAAGCTGTTTTACTGATACGTCCATGATGCCGTCGTCTTTCAGCACATTTGCACGCAATGTATCTGTTTGCGGTGACAGTAAATTCACACGCTTTCTGCTGCTCTCATGCAACATGTGAAAATGCAAGGTTGCTTTACTTTCCATTTTGATTTTTTTGTCACCCACATGAATAAATCCGATCGAATTCAATCAGTTTGGACACACAGCAAATTTATACACTCCTGAAAAATTCATTAAAAAACTTAAAATGTACTGAAAATTGCCATCACCTTTTTTTGTTTAGTATGCTTAATGTGCAATTTAACATATTGCATACTAGCAAACAGAGTATGAATAGTACAAAGTTTAATATTTACCCATAGTAAACCATTGTATAGCAAAACACTGAAGAAAATGCTTAGCATTGCAATGCAATTGTACTGTTTGTTTTAGTGCATAGTATGTTTTATTAATAAGCGAGTCTTAATTTATTAAATTGCATTTAAGCATTTTCTTTGTAAAAGATTTCTATGGGAAAATGCTGAACGTTCAGTGGTTTTCACAGCAAAAACACTAGATAATAATTATAAGAAAATGCTGAAAGAAAAAAAAATCCATATAAAAACAGATAATATCCTAGCTAATGTGTAGATTAGATGTTAAGTCATCAAGTACGGTTATAAATATTTTGTGTAAACTTACTGGAATTGCTAAATTGTTTTACACATTTAAAAATTCTCCAGGCCAGTCTTTTCCCCTACGTGACTTATGAAAAAGGGGTTTTTCTTTCCTGACTTTTGGGAGACCCGGAGTCTAGCTGCAGTTTTGGTGTCGTTCCACCCGGATCAGTGCATGACTCAAACTTTCCCACAGCAGTGGCTCAAACACATCAAAAGACATGTATACAACCATCAGTCCTCATGCTTTCATCTTAATGACGGGAGCTGTAGTTCAGAGCCCTCTCATCAGATCACATCTGCAGCTTCTCTTTGATAGCTGCGTACAGCTGCACTTCGACCTGATTCTGGAGCCCCTTCCACGATACACTCCTTTGAACTTCTGGGACCCATGAGAACTGCTTTCACATGTATGGTCCTAGTAATGTTTGTTCTTCAGTTCATCCAGCTTCAGTTCAAACCTAGTGAGCTGCCGACCTAGAGAGGATACCTAAGATACACTACCTCATTTAGCCAACTTTGAAAGGCGCAGTCAAATTTCACAGGCAAAAAAAAAAAATGCATGCATGAATCACAGCTCACACAGAAGGCATTTTCAATGCAAGCATTTTCTGTTGATCAGTGTGGCAAATTTGCATGACCAATTTGAACCCGATGTGAAATCAGTGTGGTAAAACTCTCAATTATGTAGATTCCTGTTGAAATGCCTTGATTTGGACTGCAAAAATAAATGTGTCCACAGCTCAAGACAGCATTTTGCCCTTGGCTAAGAAATCAATCCCAGAATGCATGGCAAGGAGCTTAGTAAAAAAAAAAAAACCTAAGTAAATAGCTTCCAGAATAGTTCAGTAGTGTAATAATCCAATATTTGTGTTGGGATGCTTCCTTAAAGGGATAGTTCACCCAAAAATGAACATTTGATGTTGATCTGCTTACCCCCAGGGCATCTAAGATGTAGGTGACTTTGTTTCTTCAGAAGAACACAAACGAAGATTTTTAATATCAAATAATGGCAGTCAATGGGCTCCATGGCTTTGAGAGACAAAAAAACATACACAGACAAAATGAAATTAAACCCTGAAGACGCGTCACGCGCCGGCTGTTGTGAACGCGCTCAGGACAGTTGGACATTGCGGTGGATCAGAGGTAAAAAATGATATAAGTACTGTTCAGTTTCCTGCACAGACTGATCGTTTCATGTCTTTAGACCTCAGTGTATCGTCACGAGCCGCAGGGTTTAATTTGGTTTTGTCTTTTTGTCTCTCAAAGCCGTGGAGCCCATTGACTGCCATTATAACACTGACAGACTGCAACGGTTTGAGTTAAAAATCTTTGTTTGTGTTCTACTGAAGAAACAAATAATATTGGGCACTTTGTTTTAATGCGTTTTTGAAATTAAGAAAATTACTTCCAGACTCAAGATGGCTAAAATGTAGGCGATCACTGTTGTTTATCATTCAGTGCATCTTGTGTAGCGTGTGGGTTTTGATTGAATTTGTGAGTAGTTGGCTAACCACATGTAGCGATGTCCTATAATAAATAATTATAGAAAACTGACGTGATCGTGAGTTTGTAAGGTCATGTTAGTTTGGCTAGTTCTGTTTGCTGACTCACATACTGTAGGTTAACCGCTCTACAACAGGGCGGCTTGGTGTTTTGTGTTATGTAAGCTCTATTTTGGGAATCCTGTGGGTTTGCTTTTGTATTAGCTAAACAGGAAATGGGTTTTGAGGTGTGAGAGAGACTCGAAGCATATGCAATGAGTCAGATGTCAACACTGCATATTACTACTTATGAGCAGTAATGTGAACAGTCCTGTTACTGCAGTGAACATACTACTTCTCATCATATAGCTGCAGAATCCTCTCATTTAATCAGACTTTACTATATTATGCAGAATGTCATGGGATTTAGTACATTTTGGATTAATATATCGAAAGTAGAGCTGTACATTTAATTAAGTTCAAATCACAATATGGACTCATGTCTGTGATCATTACAATATAAAAAGACTGGTATTTATATA
>CM071959.1:33015000-33202500 GCA_036784905.1 Acrossocheilus fasciatus
GATGGGAATTGAAAACAGTTATTGAAGCCCCAAAAACAGTTACTGAAGACACTTGATGTTAACAAACAGAATCACTGAAGGAGAAAATCTGAATTTTTAGGTTACCGTTACGGTGGTCAATGTTTGCTTTAGTTGAGCTCTTGACCTTTGACTCTTTAACATTAGATTTAGTTTGGCTGCTGTTACAGAGTTAAACAACAGTTAGACAAGCCAAATAAAAAGGTGGTCTGCTGGTGTTGATTATGTATTGTCATCATCATTTGACCTGAATCTCTGAACTCTTCTAAAGCTTAATCTCTGAATTAGATTTACTTTGATTACAGCAGTCCTGTAATTCTACAGTATAAGATCTGAAATTTTCAATATAATCCAAAGGGTTTTTTAAAAATTGTTCTGATCAAAAAAAAAAAAAAAACTCTTGTAGGCGCACTCTGACATCAAGCATCAGAGTATGAATCTCAACATCGGTGATAAACAGCATATTCAGATAAACAGATCAACTCTGAACATCACAAAACAAACTACTAAAAATATGCAATGCATGATGGGAGCTAATGATGAGTTTTGATTGGTGGCACCCAGAATGCACTGCAACATTTGATGGTCACCATTGTTGAGGTTCTCACACTGATACTTGATGTCTGTGTGCCTAGATGAAAGCTTTTTTTATTTATTTTTTTTTGATCAGGAGAGCTTTTAAAAATCTGTTTATGTTGAAAATTCCAGGTATTACACTGTACAATCACAGGATGGCAGAAACGGTAAATCCAACTGAATTGATTCAAGTCAGTTTATGATGATGTCAAAACATAACCAGCACCCACCCGATCACCTTTTCTCTTGGCTTGTCTTAACTGTTGTCTGACTCAGTTACAGCAGCCAAACAATATCTAATGTTAAAGAGTCAAGGGTCAAGAGCAAAGTGATTCTGTGTTAACATCAGGTGTCTTCAATAATTCAGTTTCGGGGGCCTGGAAACACAAGCTTTTGAACACGATGCCTGTATCATCTCCATGTAAACAAAAAAAACATGAATTTGTGAAAAAGGTGACGTCATGTTCATGCATATTACGTTTTTGCGCAGTGTTTCTTGATCGCCAACTACTGGCCTGACATCCATAACATAGTATCATTAGCATAGTGTTTTTTTGTCCAATGAAACCAATATTTTTGTTTAAATTTAATTTTTTTTTTTTTTTTTGTGCTGTTTTACTAATTTTGAATGGTTAATTTGTAATCGTCTCATTTGATTAATTCTAATTAATTTTTATGTGTTGAATTAATTAATAATATTGCTTGTAATCTGTTGACACAATTTTATTGAGTAAATATAGTGGATCACTTTTTATGTTGATGTAATATGTATGTTTAAATAAATTGTTTAGAAATGACTATGAGACCAACCAATTGGGCAGAGGTTATACAGTATGTACAAATCATCCAAGCATTCAGTTCCTATTAATTTCTAATATAGGCTACATTTCATTAACATTGCTAAATATTATTAAACTGGAAAGAAAGTAAAGATCCATCTTTGATTGTCAAAAGAATTCCAAGTTCAGTTTCCTCCCAGCCAATTAGATTTTACATAGTATTTTAATCAGTCAGTGGTGGAGGTCTAATTGTTTTTAAAGCTTTATTTGGTAACGCTTTATTTTAGGGTCTCTTAGCTGCTTATTAGCATGCATATTAATACAATATTAGCCATTTATTACTACTAGTAATTAAGCACATATTAATGCCTTATTCTACATGATCTTATTCTACATCCCTAATCATACCCAATACCTAAACTTAACAACTACCTTACTAACTATTAATAAGCAGCAAATTAGGAATTTATTGAGGGAAAAGTCATAGTTAAGAGTGAATAAGTGTTCCCTATTCTAAAGTGTTGCCCCTTATTTATATAGAACCTTTTAAAACAGTGTTTACAAAGTACTTTACAGGGAGATGCATATGTGCATTCACAGAAAAGAACAAAATACAAACATAAAAGTGATGAAGTAGTAAAACAAAGCACAATAATCAGTTATTATATTAAAACAGAAATACAACAATAAAAAAAATCAAGGAAAGGCCCTGAACAAATCTATTTTGAGACTAGGCCTACTTTTGCAAAAGTGCATAATGATAACTTTTGACAATGTTTAATTCAGGTGCAGAAAGAATTAATGTCTAGCGCATGAGCACAGAGAGATTTCTGAGTGCACAGACAGGACACACACAGTAAAACCCCCAGTGTTAATTTAACACTCTGAGTGTGGACTCACTGGACTCATATAAACACTGAAGAAGTGTTAAAAGTAACACTAAAGCAGTGTTAAAGTGAATGAGATAATTAGGTGATTAACTGAGTGATGACTGACCATTATTGAAGACACCTGATGTTAACAAGCAGAATCACCAAAGAAGAAAATCAAAATTTGTATGTCACCATTATAGTGGTTTGTGTTTGCATTAGATGGGATCTTGACCCTTGACTTTTTAATTCTAAATTTTGTTTGGCTGTTGTATCTGAGTTATAACAGCCAGACAAGCCAAGAGCAAAAATCATCAGGTGGTGATGATTATGTTTTAACATAATTGTCATTTGACTTGAGTCATTCAGCTTATTTAGAGTCTGATCTCTGAGTTATATTAGCTTTATTGGTTGCAACAGCTCTGTGGTTCCACAGTGAAAGATACTGTATTTGTTATACATTTTGAAGTGGTTTCTTGCAAGCTGTTCTGATTTAAAAAAAGAAAGAAGTCTTTGTTTTAGGCAGACACAGACATCAAGAATCAGCGTATAAATCTCAACTACGGTGTAGTGAGAATAAAAAGTTACAAAGACAATTCAGCTCATAATTTATTCATGCCGCAATGCATGATGAATTTTCATTGGCTACAACATGCTTTTTTGATGGTCACCATTGTTGTGATTCTCACGCTGATTCTTGATGTCTGTGTGTCTAAATTAAAGTTGTTTATTATTATTATTTATTTTATGTAGGAGTAACTTCTGAAATCATCTGTGTGATTACGCCAAAAAAGCCAGATCTTGTATTTTTCACCTTGTTTACCTAATCATTACAGAAAAACTAACTCAGGTATTCAGGTCACTACATGATGATTAGATCAAAACATAATCAACACCACATGATCATCTTTCCTCTGTTTTGTCTGGCTGTTATAATTCAACTATAACAAGCAAAACCTAATGTTAAAAATGTAAGGGTCAAGATCCCAACTAATGCAAACACTGACCACTATAATGGTGACATACAAATTTAGGTTTTCTCCTTTGGTGAGTCTGCTTGTTATCATCAGGTGTCTTCAATAATGGTCAATCATCACTCAGTTAATCACCTAATTATCTCATTCACTTTAACACTGCTTCAGAGTTACTTTTAACACTTCTTCAGTGTTTATATGAGTCCAGTGAGTCCACACTCAGAGTGTTAAATTAACACTGGGGATTTTGCTGTGCAGTTTTGTGAGGGGAAAGGCATGTTTTAAGTGTGCGCACTCTCTCTGGCTGAGAGCAGTGTGTATCTGAGCGTGTGCATCCAGTTTTGTGCGAGTGCAAAGGAAATTCACGTGCGAGCGGAGAGATTCGCACTAGCACATTCTATTAAAATGCTTTTGTGCAGAGCCGGCCCAAGGCATAAGTGAACTAAATGACTGCTTAGGGCCCCATGTCCACCAGACGCCCCCAAGAGTAGCCTACAGATCTGGGTGCGCAGAGGAAAGGGGTCATGCGTGACGCCAGTGTGTTACGCAGGACCACAGGGAATGCTCTAACACAGGAAAGACATGATCAGTAGGGGGCAGTCATGTAACGTACTGAATTGAAGCAGCAGCGAACATTCATCACGGCGTGCTAATCTATTGAAATTTATTGCGTACTTCGCAAAGGCCAATAAAATATTCATGATTCTGTTATCAATACTGCTGTGCAAAGGAAAAAGACAGTAACTTCGATTTATGTAGAACATTAGTTATTGATATTTTTGGGAAATTCAGTACATCCTTTATCATGTGCATAAGTATCTTGAGTCAATTTCGTTGTTTTTTCCGAGAAAATAATGGGCCGTCTCAACCGTGACTTCGAAAAGCCCGGATAAACCAAGGCAGAACACCATATAACACCAGTTACCGCTCTTTCACTTTGTTTGTAATGCTCAAATTGAGTTATGGCATTCTGTCTTTGTTTAACTGCGTGTCAAAATGAAGTTACTGTGTTCTGCCTTCTTTTTACTGTCCATTAAAGTCTGCCACATTTAAATTACAGTGTAGACAAAGGAATTAGATAAATTGCGATCTACCAAACAGCTCCATAACAAATCACTGTAAAGACTAGACCTTGGCAGCAATACGTAATCGTGAATATAACCTTTAAAGATTTCTAGTTGGACGCGTGTGGACTCGAATGCCGTTGCTAACATGATCAATCATAAAATCAGTAGCCTACACTGAAAAAAGTGATCCACTATATTTACTCAATAAAATTGAGGTAACAATTTGCACTCACTTTGTTTGAGTAGATTCTATCCTATATATTGAGTAAAGGGTACCTAAATTTTACAGCTATGACAAACTAAAAGAAATTAGGTAATGTCTACCTAATATTTTTCATTAAATTATATAACTAATTTCTTATAAAAATTGAGTAACATTAACTCTATTGTTAGTAGGCACATGATCTCATTGAGAGTGTGCTCACTCTCAATGAGATCAGTTTCTTTTATTTCCTATAACCTATTTTAAGGACAATTTAAGCATCATTTTACTGTTAGGTAATGAAATAGTACACAGTAACACCTCCAGTGTTAAATCAACACTCCCAGTGTATATATAATCCACACTCAGAGTGTTAAAAAAGTAACACAGAAGCATTGTTAAAGTTAATGAGATAATTAGTTTAGTAATTGAGTGATGAGTGAGCATTAATGAAGAACACCTGCTGTTAACAAACTGAATCACTGAAAGAAAGAACAGAAAAAAAGAGACGAGACGAGCAGAAATACAAGATCTACAACCGACTTCAGCCACAGCCTTAGATGAAATCAACACAAGATAAAAGAAGACATTAAATCTCTCAAACTCTCAGCAGAGGATGATTAAACAACTCCATAAACAGCATCACCAGCTTCACACGTTACTAACCAGATTGGCTTTATATGTTGATGTTTTAGTTTTCTTTGAGTTACCATTATCGAGGTCAGTGTTTGCTTTAGTTGGGCTCTTGGCCCTTGACTTAAAACATTACAATTTATTTGGCTGCCATAACTGTGTTTTTGTTTAGACATGCTTTTTATGGCAATCGGGTGTTTATGGTTAGACTTCAATAATCATCAGCATTTAATGACTCTCGAGACTGATTTCATTCAGAGCATCGTCATTGATTGGAAAAATTTTATGTTTTGTTCACATATAATATAAAGCTTGATCCATCAGTTTCAAACGTAAATCTGCACTAGAAGCTTAAAATTGAGTTACCATGCAGACATCAAAACGCAGTGCATGAAGCTCAACAATTGTGACAATCAACATATTCAGATAATCAGATCAACTGTGAACATCACAAAACATGCTACTAAAAGTCACAACAAAATAGCAAAACAAAAAGAAATAGTATGAATAAAAAAAAATACTAAGACAGCTGCATAATTTATTCATGTCGCATTGCATGCTGGGAGGCATGGATGAGTTTTGAATGGTGCTCCCAGAATGCACTGCAGCATGGAGCTTTATGTTGATCGTCACCATTGTTGAGATTCATTCGCTGATTCTTGAAGTCTGTTTGACGAAGGGAAGCAAAATTTCAGTGTAGAAAAAGTTTCAAAAGTCTTTCAGATTAATCTTAAAACTACCAGATCTTAAAGTATGTATATCAAAAACTCAATAACAAAATTAACTAATAAATCTACCAGTGACTACATTAAATTAAGTCAGTTACTCAAGTCACTATACACTGATTACATTTTTATTGAAATGTAACCAGCCCTGACTACATTTTCTCTTGGCTTGGTTTTTCTTTTTTGTCATAACTAACATGTCTGAACAAACACACAGCTATGGCAGCCAAATAAATTGTAATGTTTTAAGTCAAGGGCCAAGAGCCCAACTAAAGCAAACACTGACCTCGATAATAGTAACTCAAACAAAACTAAAACATCAACATCTAAAGTCAATCTGGTTAGTAACGTGTGAAGCTGGTGATGTTGTTTGTGGAGTTGTTTAATCATCCTCTGCTGAGATCTTGAGAGATTTAATGTCTTCTTTTATCTTGTGTTGATTTCATCTAAG
This sequence comes from Acrossocheilus fasciatus, assembly GCA_036784905.1. Lineage (NCBI taxonomy): Eukaryota > Metazoa > Chordata > Actinopteri > Cypriniformes > Cyprinidae > Acrossocheilus > Acrossocheilus fasciatus. The sequence goes on from CM071959.1 coordinate 33,021,295, forward strand.
GATGTGGCTGAAGTCAGTTGTAGTTCTTGTATTTCTGCTGGTCTCGTCTCTTTTTTTTCTGTTCTACTTTCTCTTTCTTTCAGTGATTCAGTTTGTTAACAGCAGGTGTTCTTCATTAATGCTCTATCATCACTCAATTACTAAACTAATTACCTCATTAACTTTAACACTGCTTCAGTGTTATTTTTAACACTCTGAGTGTGGATTATATATACACTGGGAGTGTTGATTTAACACTGGGTGTTTTACTGTGTACATTGCGGTCGAATCTGTGTGACCTCTGCATAACTAGAAGATGCGCCAATCTTCTTTCTGATATTATTGATCTTCTTAGAAAAGAAGGAAGCAAACTCATTGCATTTGCTGTTGGAGAGCATTTCACTGGAAATCTGATTTGGGGGGTTTGTCAGTCTCTCCACAGTAGCAAAAAGAGTGCGAGTGTTGTTTAAGTTACTGTATATAAGGTTTAAGAAGAAGGTCTGTCTAGCTGTTGCTAGTTCCACATTGAAAGCATGAAGGCTGTCTTTATAGATGCTATAGTGAATTTCAAGTTTCATCTTCCGCCACATCTGCACATTCTGCATTGTCTTTTCATACTCTGCACTGCTGTTGATTTTCTCCAAGATGATTTTTGTCTGCCATTCTTCTTAATGACTTTTTCAGGAGCAATATCATCAATAACATTCCTAACTTTTGAGTTAAATGAATCCAGGAGAAGATCAACAGAGTCTGCAGGAATGATTGGTGTTAAAGATATAGCCTTCATAAATAGCACACTAGTGTTCTCATTAATGCATCTCTTTCTGACAGAGACAGATCTAGATTCAGTGGTAACAGAGATCAATATATCAAAGAAAATACAGAAGTGATCAGATAGTGCTACATAGTGCCACTACTGACAAATACTGACCAAATGACACTTGCTTGCATTGATAAACATCTTTAAATAGAGCAGCTCCACCTCCACCTCTCCTAACAGTCCCACAGACACTTGTAAAGTTAAAGTTAGAAGGGGCTGTTTCATTGAGGACTGTTGCACTGCAGCTGTCTTCAAGCCATGTTTCATTTAGAAACATAAAATCCAGGTTGTTTGTGGTTATTAAATCATTGATCAGAAATGATTTATTTTTTAGGGAGCGAATGTTTAAAAATGCTAACTGGATGGAATTACATTTTGTCTCTACAGCAATCTTAGATTGATGCATTACAGGCCGCAGATTAGATGGGTCAGCCGTATGGCTTGAGAAGGCCTTAGACTTTCTATCACGTGATAAAACAGAAATATAGAAGGCTACAGGTACACTGGGTTCCCGCTTGTTCTGTGAACATTTGTGAGTGTTGCTGCTAATATAGCGGGGAGCCGACACATATCGCTGAGAGCTGTTATCAGTTGCTTTTGGTTCACCTACAGCCGATGGAGGAGGGTTTGGGCCTGGCGTTGTGGCAGCGGTCGGAGAGCTCTCACAGGAGGAGGAGGGAGAGCTGGGCCTGCAGTCTTTGGTGGTTGTGGGGCCCGCCGTTTTTTTAGTTGATAAGTTGATGAATCCTTTTATACTGCAGGTTCTTTGTAGCCATGTATTCAGCCCAAGCAGCTGTGAAAACATGTTAGTTCCTCTTGCTGGGAGTGGTCCACTGATGAAAGACTGAACTTCAAGTCTTTGAAGTGTTTCAAAGAGTTCACTGAAATCATTCTTAAGCAGTTCTGACTGCTCTTTCTGAATATCATTCTTCCCCACATGGATGATGACTCGATTTGCAGTCTTGTGCTTCATCAGAATGTTCTGAAGTTCCTTGTTCACATCAGAGATGGTTGCTTGAGGAAAGCAGCATGTAGTTGTAGTCCTGCTACTGATGTTTCTGATAATAGAGTCACCCACTATCAGAGTCCAGGGCTCGGCTGCGCTCTGAGCTGAATGGCGCTGTCTGCTCAACCTTGAGCGTCTTTTAGTAGCAATGTTAGCTGCTGGCTGATACGATCTATGTTCAATCACATTTGGGGATTCCTCACCCACATTCATTAATGCTTCAAATCTGTTCTCAAGATGTATAGGGGGTGGTAGAATACCGGTGTTTATAACCCTTGTCATAGCCGTATCTGGGGTAGAGGATGCTATGGCAGCAATACGAGATACTCATAACAATCTGATGTCTCGAGTGCCTTTGGGTCTCTCTCCCTGTTCGTGCCATCGATTAGTCTGTCGATCAGCTTCAGCTTGTTCCTCTATATTTGGTATAAACTGTTACTAACTTTCACATGACTCACCGGCTGTATGCTGCGGAACTACAATCCTTTGTAGAAGTCTGTGGCAGTTCATGCAGCAAGTAGATTCCACGAGAGGCATTTTCTCTCGTCTATTTGAATGTAGACAGCTATGTTTTCCCGTCTCTGGAATGTAAGCTGCTGGCAGTGGGAGCTAAAGAGTCTTCTTTTTCCAAAAAATGTGTTGTTTGAGCACAGCGCTGATTTGCTGAAGTTAAAAATCTTAGAGAGATCTGAGAAAAGTGTATAAATAGGGAGCAAAGCACAGAGCAATAAGCAAGAGCGTCCGGACAGTAGTGAAGCCAGAAGCGAAGAAAAAGGCCTATTTCTCTCAAATATTGTTCACAAATCTGTCTAAATCTGTGTTAGTGAGCACTTCTCCTTTGCTGAGATAATCCATCCACCTCACAGGTGTGGCATATCAAGATGAGAGCCATTCGAAAGCATAAGGATCCGTCTGCTCTCTTATTGCTCTCATGGTACTTTGATGTCATACACTGACCATTCTGTGCAGCGTCGCTTAAAGTCGAACGCACCTACTGTGATAGAGTTGAGAAACAGGAAGTAGAATCCCCCCCCCCCCAGTGATCAATATTGATCAATAGTGAACTGCCTCCTTTCAACCTGCTCAACATTTTGAATTCACAATGAGCTCACATATTACTCACACTGTGAGTATCACCTTATGAGAATGGTGTGATGTCACTGTGATCATCGCGTGATCTCACGTGTTGACTGGGATATTGGCGGCACCGAGGGGCCCCCAAATTAAATTCTGCTTAGGGCCTCATAAAGGCTTGGGCCGACTCTGCATTCGCGCTACAATAATGCGCTCTCAACATTTGTCATTAAAATAACGCCATATAATTGCTGTTGTTCCCAATTGCTTACACTTTGATATAATACCACTAACAGTTGGAATATTTAGTAGTGCGCAAATTTTCACTAATTAATTTATTACACAGGTGGCAACCAATCACAGTACCATGCTTGAATTCACTGAGCTCATGAGAGTGACCCATTCTTTTACAAATGTTTGTAGAAGCACTCTGCATGTCTACTGTAGGTGCTTGATATTATACACCTGTGGCCATCACAGTGACTGGAACACCTGAATTCAGTGATTTGGAGGGTTGTCCCAATACTTTTGGCAATATAATGTAGAAAGTATCATTATAGGGTGTCCATGACATTTAAGTTGCAGCTCTTAAACCTCCTCTCAGACCTTCGTAACACTCTTTACATTTCAGGATCTTCAAGTCCGGAGTCCAAAATTAAGATTGGAGACAAAGTCCGTGTGAAGCCATCTGTTGTTACTCCAAGACACCAATGGGGATCAGTCACTCACAAAAGCATTGGCGTTGTTAAAGGTAGGAAATTTAATTTAATCACTAATTTTAGGCATGCAAATGCAAGACACTGTGATTGTCACTAAAATAAAAGAAATGAAAAATTTTGTGTAAAAACAGTGTAAAAATAAAGTGCATATTTTTGAGGAATTAATAATAATTTAGATCATTTCTTTTTAAATTCCACAGAAATTCAGGGAGAGACTTTGATTGTAGATTTCCCCGAGCAAAAGAACTGGAAGGCTGTAATTTCAGAAATGGAACTTGTGACCGGCAGTAGTACGGGTAAACTTTCTTATGAAAATGTTTGCAACTGATTGTATCTAATATTGGCATCTGCAATTGTAAGGATTGCCAGACAGAGAAGCGTAATCAGTCACTCCAGAGAACATGTCTTCACTGCTCTAGAGTCCAGTGGTGGCGTTTTACACCATTACATCCCACTCTTTGCCTTGCACTTGGTGATGTAAGGCTTGGATACAGCTGCTCGGCCATGGAAACACATTCCATGAAGCTCTCTATGCACTGTTCTTGAGCTCATCTGAAGGCCACATGAAGTTTGGAGGTCTGTAGCTATTGACTGCAGAAAGTTGACAAATTCTGCTCCTCAGTATGCACTGACCCCTCTCAGTGATTTTACGTGGCCTACCACTTCGTGGCTGAGTTACTGTTGTTCCTAATTGCTTACACTTTGTTATAATACCACTAATAGTTGACTCGTGAAATTTATTCACTACTAAATATTCCGCAATGGATTTATTACACAGGCGGCAACCTATCATGGCACTATGCTTGAATTCACTGAGCTCATGAGAGTGACCCATTCTTTCACAAATGTTTGTAGAAGCAGTCTGCATGTCTACTGTAGGTGCTTGATTTTATACACCTGTGGCCATCACAGTGACTGGAACACCTGAATTCAGTGATTTGGAGAGGTGTCCCAATACGTTTGGCAATATAGTGTAGAAAGTATCATTATAGGGTGTCCATGACATTTAAGTTGCAGCTCTTAAATCTCCTCTCAGACCTTTGTAACACTCTTTACATTCAGGATCTTCAAGTCTGGAGTCCAAAATTAAGATTGGAGACAAAGTCTGTGTGAAGCCGTCTGTTGTTACTCCAAGATACCAATGGGGATCAGTCACTAACAAAAGCATTGGCGTTGTTAAAGGTAGGAGCACTGGCTGCCTTAATTTAATAACTAATATTAGGCATGCGTATTCAAGACATTTTGATTTTCACTAAAATAGATGAAATGAAAGATTTTGTGTAGACTCACTGTGTATCACAGTGTAAAAATGAAGTACATATTTTTGAGGAATTTATAATGATTTTGATCTTCTTTTTTTTTTTTTTAAATTCCACAGAAATTCAGGGAGAGACTTTGATTGTAGATTTCCCCGAGCAAAAGAACTGGAAGGCTGTAATTTCAGAAATGGAACTTGTGACCAGCAGTAGTACGGGTAATCTTTCCTATGCAAATTTTTACAACTGATTGTATCTAATATTGGCATGTGCAATTGTTAGAAGTAGTAACTAGGTCTGGACTATATATCCAAATATTTGATGGATGGTCCCTCAGGGGTTAACCTTTGTCCATATCTGGAGTACCGTAATTAACCCGTGACCTGAGTGGGTGCCTGAGTGGGGGAACATGAGATTTGTTTAAAGTGGCCTTGTCAAAATTGAAGATTTCAAAGTGTGTTTTGAACTTAATGTCCGGGACAGCTGTGGACCACATGTGCTCGATATCAGGCAGCGCTGCATCACAGGGGTTTTGGCCAGTCTACATGGATGTGAGAAAAAAAAAAATATTGGTTTAAGGATAATATCAATAAATAAGTAAAATAATAAACATTTTTAAGAGATCAAAGCAAATTGTCTATATATCTCTCGCAAGTTTTTTTTTTTTTTTTAATTGGTATGGACATTTGTTATAGTACTGCCGCTGCATTTTAAATGTGTAAAATACAGAATATAATTACACCATCAAAGTAAAAAAAAAAAAAAAAGGAGTCAATAAATGAGTAATAAATGAGAGAGAAAATAAAATAAAAATAACTCACACACACACACACACACACACACACGTTTGTTTTGCTATACTTGCGATGACTTTCATTGACTTCTATTGTTTTATACTGACCTAACAATATTTGCTATCCACTAAACCTAAACCTACCCATCACAGAAACATGTCAAAATTTTTACATTTTTAAATAAACTTCATTTAGTATTTTTAATAATTGATTTCCCTTGTGAGGACCAGCCAACAGTCAAGTCAAGTCACCTTTATTTATATAGCACTTTTAACAATACAGATTGTGTCAAAGCACTTAACAGTATCAAATTGAAAGACAGAGTGTCAGTAATGTATAATGATGTCAGTAATGTATAATGACACTCAATTTTCAGTTAAAAGTATTTCATTATTGAATTCAGATATGACATTGCCTAGGTCAGTTTAGTTTAAATAGTATCTGTGCAATCAAATCGGCGATAATCGCTAGAAATTAAGTGTCCCCAACTGAGCAAGCCAGAGGCGACAGCGGCAAGAAACCAAAACTCCATCTGTGACAGAATGGAGAAAAAACCTTGGGAGGAACCAGGCTCAGTCAGGGGCCAGTTCTCCTCTGACCAGATGAACCAGCAGTTCAAAAGTTTACATTTCTATTTTATTTTGTTGCAATTTCTAACAATAATAGTAGTTAGGTATTTTATTATATTTTTAGTTATATGTTATATTTTAATTTTATTGTATTTTAATCGAGGTCTTCACTGGGGATATGTCTCTGGGGCCCATCTGGGTGTCCAGGGGCCGGATTCACGAAAATCTTCTTAAGAAATAAATTAAGAAGTTTCTTAAGATAAATTCTGAGAAGTTCGTAAGAATTTTCTTAAGTGCAATTCTTGAAAAAATCTTAAGAAGTTCTCAAATTTGTTCTTAAGAACATCTTTTTTTTTTCTTAAGAATAAATAAATAAATAAATAAATAAATAAATAAGCAACAACAAATTCATTATTGCTACATTTTAATTGTAGCACTTTATTATCCTGTTTTAAAGTAGCAGCCACATCCCGGTATTTGAATATAAAGCGCGTGAGATGTGTTCCTTTAACGACATTAACCGTCAAAAGAGAAATTTACTCGCAGAAAAGCGACATGGATGGCAAGAAAAGGAACAAAAACTTCACTAGGCAAGAGATGGAGGTTCTTATCGGGGAAATTAGCGCAAGGAAGAAAGTACTCTTTGGGAGACTGGATAACATTATCTCGATGCAAAGTAAGCGACGCGCATGGGAACGGGTGGCGGAGGCCGTTTCAGCGGTGGCCAACTAACTTAGAGATGTGGATGGGGTAAAAAGAAATGGGCAGACTTAAAGTCAGCTGTTAAAAAAAAGGAACAGAGAGATCAAGGGAGCAAAAAATGACAGGTGGTGTATCACCGTCTATTATTCTGGATGCATTTGAAGAGAAGGTTCTGTCAGTCATCGGAGATACAGCGGTGACAGGCATTAAATCCGGTGTGGATACAGAGGAAGGTAAGCAGTTATCCAATTTGTTTAGGTACAGTGAACATTCAGCTTATTGTTTTTATTATTCACATAAGTTAGTAGTATTTTTTTTAATGAAACATTGCTAGTTACATAGGCCACACTATCTACAATAGCCGGATTAACGTAATTATAAATTATACTCATATATATATATATATATATATATACATATAAACTTTAACGCTGTTTTAACCCAAATACAGTAGGCCTATATCAAACAAGTCAGCAAAGTGCCAAGGGTAATGCTTTATTTACTATGCAGTGACCTTGACTTTGGAGCTCCTGCCGGTTGTTTCACCTTCCACATTGGACCTTGCTGGTGAGAGAGAAGTTGATGAGGTAATCTGTGCATCATTAATTTTTTAATTAGTATATCTTTGGATATACAGGTGCTGGTCATATAATTAGAATATCATCAAAAAGTTGATTTATTTCTCTAATTCCATTCAAAAAGTGAAACTTGTATATTATATTCATTCATTACACACAGACTGATATATTTCAAATGTTTATTTCTTTTAATTTTGATGATTAGAGCTTACAGCTCATGAAAGTCAAAAATCAGTATCTCAAAATATTAGAATATTTACATTTGAGTTTGAATAAATGACCATCCCTACAGTATAAATTCCGGGTATTTCTTGTTCTTTGAAATCACAATAATGGGGAAGACTGTTGACTTGGCAATGATCCAGAAGACGAACAGTGACACCCTCCACAAAGAGGGTAAGTCACAGAAGGTCATTACTGAAAGGTGTGGCTGTTTACAGAGTGCTGTATCAAAGCATATTAAATGCAAAGTTGACTGGAAGAAAGAATTTGGGTAGGAAAAGGTGCAGAAGCAACAGGGATGACAGCAAGCTTGAGAATACAGTCAAGCAAAGCTGATTCAAACACTTGGGAGAACTTCACAAGGAGAGAACTGAAGCTGGAGTCAGTGCATCAAGAGTCACCACGCTCAGACGTCTTCAGGAAAAGGGCTACCAAGCCACTTCTGAACCAGAGACAACGTCAGAAACATCTTACCTGGGCTGTGGAGAAAAAGAACTGGACTGTTGCTCAGTGGTTCAAAGTTTCAGATGAAAGTAAATTTTACATTTAATTTGGAAATCAAGGTCCCAGAGTCTGAAGGAAGAGAGGAGAGGCACAGAATCCAAGTTGCTTGAAGTCCAGTGTGAAGTTTCCACAGTCTGTGATGATTTGGGCTGCCATGTCATCTGCTGGTGTTGATCCACTGTGTTTTCTGAAGTCCACAGTCAACGCAGCCATCTACCAGGAAATTTTTAGAGCACTTCATGCTTCCTTCTGCTGACAAGCTTTATGGAGATGCAGATTTCATTTTCCAGCAGGACTTGACACCTGCCCACAATGCCAAAGGTACCAAAAGCTGGTTCAATGACCATAGTGTTACTGTGCTTGACTGGCCAGCAAACTCGCCTGACCTGAACCCCATAGAGAATCTATGGGGTATTGTGAAGAGGAAGATGAGAGACACCAGACCCAACAATGCAGAGGAGCTGAAGGCCACTATCAGAGCAACCTGGGCTCTCATAACACCTGAACAGTGCCACAGACTGATCGACTCCATGCCACGCCGCATTGCTGCAGTAATTCAGGCAAAAGGAGCCCCAACTAAGTATTGAGTGCTGTACATGCTCATACTTTTCATTTTCATACTTTTCAGTTGGCCAAGATTTCTAAAAATCCTTTGTATTGGTCTTAAGTAATATTCTAATATTTTGAGATACTGATTTTTGACTTTCATGAGCTGTAAGCTCTAATCGTCAAAATTAAAAGAAATAAACATTTGAAATATATCAGTCTGTGTGTAATGAATGAATATAATATACAAGTTTCACTTTTTGAATGGAATTAGTGAAATAAATCAACTTTTTGATGATATTCTAATTATATGACCAGCACCTGTATGTGTCATGAAAGTTGTATTTATTTTGTTTAAGGCACCCCTGGAGCCTGAGATGAATTTATCCCAGATCCTGTTAGATGGCAACCCTACTCTGTGCCAAACTCCCAAGCCAAAGAGGTTCCGCACAGAGGAGATGGTTGACATACAGACCCAGCTGCTGAAAGAAGTTTCTGCACTCCGAAAAGTTCAGGAGGAGTTGCTTCAGGTGGAGAGAGAGAGGCTGGAAATAGAGAGACAAACACTAGAAATAAAGAAACGTAAACTGCAGTAATTCAACAAATATTTATTTATTATATACAAATATTATGTTATATATATTACATACAAATATTTATTTTGCAGAATTGTAGTTTAAGAAATGTATATTATAATATTATAATATAAATATAGATTTTATGACAGAATTTTAATAATTTGTATTGTAATAATTTACTTGAAAATAAAATATTTTTACATGAAAAATCAAATGTGTCAAATGTTTTATGAACAAATGCAGTAAAGTTTTTTTAAAGTAACAGTGAATATGGTGTGTTTTTAAAGTAACAGTAAAGCATTATTAGTTTTTCTCAGGTGAATCGTCGTTCTATTAGATTATTGCGTGCTTGCATTCCTGAGTTGGTTGGTGGGTTTTCTACATCCCTCAGAGGCTCATCAGGCTCATCAGGGGCCTCTGCAATGTTGGGAAGTGGCACACGATGCATCTGGCATATGTTATGCAGTACACACACTGCTGCAATAATTCGGCATGCCCTCTCAGGTGTGTACAAGAGCACTCCACCAGAGTGATCAATGCATCGGAATCTAGATTTCAGAACTCCAATGCATCTCTCCACTACTCCCCTCGTTTTCCTTTGTGCTCTGTTGAATCTTTCATGTGCCTCTGATGCTGGATGAAGAATTGGAGTCATCAACCAAGGTTTTAAGGCGTAGCCACTGTCCCCTGTAAAACACCGGTATTTTCTGCTAACTGAACACAAACGTAACAATGGTATTCCCAAACTAAAAATTTTTATTCATGATTTTTTTTTTTTTTGCATGCGTTCACTTTTGAAAGAAGACACTAAAAGCATAGAAAACATGAGACTGAAAATTATTTAAAATAATAATAATAATAATAATGTAATATGCAAAATTAATTTGTGGTTGATATGCCCCCCCAAAAAAGTATATATATATATATATATATATATATATATATATATATATATATATATATATATATATATATATATATATATTATTTACCTAATAGCCACCCATCAGAGATTTGGCCTTCACTGAATTGTTGACCCAGTGCTGAGTTGGTGAGTATGAAAGAATCATGGGTACACCCAGGCCATTTTGCTACAAGGTTTGTTATTTTCAGTGAAGCATCACAGACTATCTGGGCATTAATTGAATGGAAATTCTTCCTGTTAACATACAGTTCTTCATCATCAGATGGTGCCTACAAAGATAAATATTGAAAGCAAGTTAAAAAGAAATAATGTTAATCTAACTAATTTATGTATTACATATTATTTACCTTAATGGCAATGTGTGTCCCATCCACTGCACCCAATACATTTGGAAATGCTGCAATCTCAAAGAATTTATGTTTAATGAGGATTTGCTCTGCCACTGTAGATGGAAATTTTATGAAGTTCTTCACCATTCTGCTGAGAGTCCTTGACACGTTGAAGACAATTCGGCTTACGCTAGATTGACCAATTCCCACAGTATTACTTAAAACTGCTTGAAATGACCCAGAAGCAAAGAAGCATAGGGCAACCATTATCTGCAGTATAACGGGAAGGGGAGAGGATCTTTTTGTTTTTCGCTGCAAATTATCTCTCAGAATATGTGCAAGATACATTACTGAGTTTCTTGGAAGCCTATAAAGTCTAAGCAGAACATGGTCAGGAAGGGTGAGAGGATCTGCTCGGTCTCTAAGGGGCCTTTCTGGCTCTCTCTCCCTGTTGACAACCCATAGTATTTCCATCTGGAACACAAACATCTAATAAGCCAACTATGCTATTTTATACAAGTAAAATATTGTAGTAGTTACACAGAATGTTATAAGTTTTATAATTTTGTAATGTTTAATATTTAAAAAATGTAACAATATAATAATATAATATAATAATTTCAATAAAACTCTTACCCTTTATGGATCTACGACTAGTTGGCAGTTATCTTAACTTTAAGAAGTTATTTAAGATGATTTTTAAGAAGATTCTTTTCAAGAATTTGAATTTTTCTCAAGTTTTGTCTTAAGAACAATCTTAAGAAAAAAGATAAGAATATTCTTAAGAAGAATGTTTGGGAATACAAAATATTCTTAACTTTTTTCTTAAGTTAAAAAATAAGAAGAAAATGGCAGTTAAGAAGAAATTTCTTCTTAAGAATGTTTCGTGAATCCGGCCCCTGGTCTCCGCTGACGATCAGGGCTGTAGACATCATCTCTTGGTGCTGATCCACCATCCGATCGGATACAGACTGAGAAACAGAATAGGAAAGAAACAGACAAATATTAGCGTAGATGCCATTCTACTTACAATGTAAAGAGTACATCGTGTGTTGTGGGGAGTGTTCCCGGTTCCGGTTGATCTAATTAATGCAGCCTAACAATCCTTTAACGGATTTGAATAATAGGATCGTATTAGTGTTTTATGTGTACGCCAGGCTAAAGAGATGGGTCTTTAATCTAGATTTAAACTGACAGAGTGTGTCTGCCTCCCGAACAGTGTTAGGTAGATTGTTCCAGAGTTTGGGTGCTAAATAGAAAAATGATCTGCCGCCCGCAGTCGATTTTGATATTCTAGGTATTATCAAATGGCCAGAGTTTTGAGAACGCAGTGGACGTGGAGGACTGTAATGTGATAAGAGCTCGCTCAAGTACTGAGGAGCTAAACCATTCAGGGCTTTATAAGTAATTAACAAAATTTTTATCCGATGTTTGATAGGGAGCCAGTGCAGTGTTGACAGAACCGGGCTAATATGGTCACACTTCCTGGTTCTAGTAAGGACTCTAGCTGCTGCATTTTGGACCAACTGTAGTTTGTTGATCAAGCGTGCTGAACAACCACCCAATAAAGCATTACAATAGTCTAACCTTGAGGTCATAAACGCATGAATTAACATTTCTGCATTTGACGTTGAGAGCATAGGTCGCAATTTAGATGAAAAAACGCTGTTTTAGAGATGCTAGAAACATGGCTTTCAAATGAAAGATTGCTATCAAACAGCACACCTAGGTTCCCGACTGATGAAGAAGAATTGACAGAGCAGCCATCAAGTGTTAGATAATGTTCTAGGTTGTTACATGTGGGTTTTTTAGGTCCGATAATTAACACCTCTGTTTTTTTCAGAATTTAGCAGAAAAAATTACTCATCATCCAGGTTTTTATATCGACTATGCATTCCGTTAGTTTCTCAATTTGGTGTGTTTCACCGGGCCGCGAAGAAATATAGAGCTGAGTATCATCAGCATAACAGTGAAAGCCAACACCATGTCTCCTGATCAGAGTTGTAAAGTCCAGGGGTCAAAAAGTAAAAGTCCTGCCATATTTTTGTTCCACCCATGAACTCTGCAGCTGATTTCACCAGAGGAGGAACCAAGACATTTCTTTCAAGTCACAAGCAAGTCTCAAGTCAAATCCCAAGTCCTCAAAGAGTTAAAGTTAATGAGATAATTAAGTGACTAATTAAATGATGATTGTGCATTAGTGATGAACACCTGCTGTTATTGAGAATTACAGAGGATCAGATGTTGATGTTTTATTGGTTAAAATGATGCCACCATCATGGAGATCAGTGTTTGCTTTAGTTGGGCTCTTGACCATTTTAATAACTGAAAGTGGTTTGCTTTTAAGCAATTGCAATATTGTTTCACAACAAATATTTGTACAATGCTGAATTGAAAGCTTGAAGCAGATGCGTTTACACTTTCTGCTTTCATTCACTTGAACGAACATCACTCCACCTGTAGCTGATGTGTGGTTGAGGAGAGACACGCCCACATGATTGTAAAGTGCTTTTGGTGTGTTTCAATACATAGTAAAGCGCTACATAAGAGCCTCATTCATGACAAATATATCGTTCTTTGGTAATATCCAGCTGTTAACAAACAAATTGTCACCATAATGCTTAAATATCGGAAAAAAGAAAAACTGTATCACTCAGGCTTCTAGACGTGAACACTTATCATAGGATCCTCAACAATGGTGACAATAATTATTCATGCTGCAGTGCATGATGGGAGTTTTTACTATGGTGTTACCCAGTATGCATTGCAGCATGAAGCATTTTGCTGATTGTCACCATTGTTGAGATTCATATGCTGGCTCTTGATGTCTCTGTGTGTATAAATAGCTCTGGAGTTTAAATATTTATGTGCATTACAGAAATTTAAAATTTATTCAATATAACTATTAGAGCAACACTTTTATCGCATGCTGTAGTTTCACAGGGTTGATTATTGAAAACCTGAACATATAAATAAACGAAAAACAGTTATTTTGGAGAGAAACAGATCAGCGCCTGATGACTGTCTCATCATATGAAAACAGCTATTAGCTGCTCACTGTATAGCACTGATCTCTCTGCTTTATAACAGCACATGCACTGCTGCAGAGAGAGATCTGACACAGAAGTCAAGGGTCAGGAGCCCAACTAAAGCACGCACTGATCTCTGTGATGGTGGCGTCATTTTAACCATTAAAACATCAACATCTGATCCTCTGTAATTCTCAATAACAGCAGGTGTTCATCACTAATGCACAATCTTCATTTAATTAGAAACTTAATTATCTCATTAACTTTAACTCTTTGAGGACTTGGGATTTGACTCGAAGACTTGCTTGTGACTTGAAAGGAATGACTTGGTTCCTCCTCTGGTGAAATCAGCTGCTGAGTTCATGGGTGGAACAAAAATATGGCAGGACTTTTACTTTCTGACCCCTGGACTTTACAACTCTGCCTATATCGGAGGCAAATCGGAGCTCGTTCACGCGAGTGACAATCGCACAGTGTGAATTATCAAAGACGCGATCTGAGGGAATCGCCGACACGTCGCCGACATCCGCGAAATATTTGGCATGCTAAATATCTGGAGCTGTCGGTGATTCACAATCCTGCTGTGTGCAATGATTTCTGACTGAAAACTACATCGCGATGACCTTCAGCCAATGAGAGACAAAGATACAGGGCAGAGGGAAGTTCAGTGAGGAGTTATGGACCATATCAGTATTTTAATATGTACAATTATAATACAGAAACAAGCACAAACGCTTGACCAGCCGCAACATCAGTATAACAGTTACTGCAAAATTATTATTTACCACTCTTTGCAGAACACAATCCCTGTTCCCTGCATCTCCCTCCTGCATAATTTGTTTTTCTTTTTGTAGCTGGAAATCAGCACACAGACAATTTGCTGGCTATATTTTTTTTAATACTTCCAGTCTCGCTCAAGAACAACGGCCTGACGCACACAGGTTCTCGCGTTATTTCCTTATCACTTCTCGCGTGGGTTTTGTTGTGAAACGTAGTTTGCGGATCAGACAGAGTTGTCGGCGATTCTTCCTATTGTGAAATCGTGCAATGTGAAAGCCCCTGTCGCCGATCCATCGTGCAATGTGAACACAGCAGCAACTGAATGCTACCCCAGATAGTCACGCAGTGTGAAAACAACAGCGATCCGACGAGTTTGAAAATCGTTCAGTGTGAACTCGGCATAAGGCGCTTCCACTAATGCCTACAAAGTTTTCTAGTCTATTCAAAAGAATGTTGTGGTCGATAGTGTCGAACGCAGCGCTAAGATCCAGTAGAACTAATAAAGAGATACAACCACGGTCAGATGATAGAAGCAGGTCATTTGTAACTCTAATGAGAGCAGTCTCAGTACTATGATACGATCTAAATCCTGACTGGAATTCCTCACAGATATCATTTTTCTCTAAGAAGGAATATAATTGTGAGGGTACTACCTTTTCTAGTATCTTTGACAGAAAAGGGAGATTTGAGATCGGTCTGTAATTAACTAGATCTTTGGGGTCAAGTTGTGGTTTTTTAATGAGAGGCTTAATAACAGCCAATTTGAAGGTATTGGGGACATATCCTAATGACAATGATGAATTAATAGCCAAAAGAGGATCTATGACTTCTGGAAGCAGCTCTTTTAGTAGTTTAGATGGAATCAGGTCTAACATACATGTTGTTGGTTTAGATGATTTAACAAGTTTATACAATTCTTCCTCTCCTACAGTAGAGAATGAGTGGAATTGTTCCTCAGGGGATCTATAGTGTGCTATCCGAAGCGATACTGTAGCCGACGGCTGCAAGGATACAATTTTATCTCTTATAGTATCGATCTTGGAGGTAAAATAGTTCATAAAGTCATTACTGCTATGCTCTTGGGAAATGCCAACACCTGTTGATTCTTTATTTTTTATTAATTTAGTCACTGTATTGAATAAATACCGAGGGTTATGTTTGTTTTCTTCTAGAAGAGACAAAAAGTAATCAGATCTAGAAGTTTTTAAAGCTTTTCTGTAGGATAGGGTAGTTTCCTGCCAAGCTAAACGAAATACCTCTAGTTTAGTTTTCCTCCAGCTGCGCTCCATTTTCTGGGCTGCTCTCTTCAGGGCGCAAATGTGTTCATTATACCACGGTGTTGGACTCTTATCCTTAATCTTCCTTAAGCGTAAAGGAGCAACCATTTCTAAAGTGCTAGAAAAGAGAGTGTCCGTTGTTCTGAGCTATTGGATATGCTGAGGAACTGAGATAAGTCAGGAAGATTATTTATAAAGCAGTCTTTTGTGGTAGAGGTAATGGTTCTACCATATTTGTAACAAGGAGTTGGCTTTACAGCTTTAGCTATATGGAATATACAGGAGACTAGATAATGATCTGAGATATCATCGCTCTGCTGCCAAATTTCAATGCCACTGACATCAATTCCATGTGACAGTATTAAATCTAGAGTATGATTTCGACAATGAGTAGGTCCTGACACATGTTGTTTAACACCAATAGAGTTTAGAATGTCTATAAATGCTGATCCCAATGAATCTTTTTCATTATCAACATGGATATTAAAATCACCAACGATTAGGACTTTATCTGCAGTCAGCACTAACTCTGATAGAAAATCAGCAAATTATTTAATAAAGTCTGTATGCTGCCCTGGTGGCCTGTATACAGTAGCCAGTACAAACATCACAGGGGATTTATCATTAACGCTTGTTTCTTTGGATAACGTTATATGAAGCACCATTTCTTCGAACGAATTATACTTGAAACCCGACCTCTGAGAGATACTGAAAATATTTCTATAAATTGTAGCAACACCTCCCCCTTTACCTTTTGGACGCGGTTCATGTTTGTAACAGTAATCTTGGGGTGTAGACTCGTTTAAATTAATGTAATCATCTGGTTTTAGCCAGGTTTCTGTCAGACAAAGCACATCTAGTTTATGGTCAGTGAACATATCATCTACAAAAAGTGCTTTTGAAGAAAGGGATCTAATATTCAATAAGCCAAGCTTTATCATGTGTTTATCTGTATTATATCGTTTTTTATTTGTTGAACATCAATTAATTGTTATTATTACTATTACTATAGCTAAATAACGGTCCTCACAATATCAAAAATGTCAGGTTTTACTATCCTTGTGGTGACATCTGGTCCTCACATCTATAGCTAAATAATCCCACACACATTCTGATGGTTGTTTACTCAGTATTGTAAAGAAAATAAATAATTCAAATCTTAGCTTAATGAATAAATCAATAAAATAAAAATAAAAAATTGAGCTTAATGAAAATTGTCTTATATGTTTCAGAGAAGATGAGAAAAGGTAACACTTTATTTTGATAGTCCAATTTAGACATGCTACTAACAGTAAGTAACTTTGCAACTACATGTCAACTAGCAGTCATTAGAGTATTAGTAGACTGTCTGCTTAATATCTTCTAACACTTTATTTTGATGGGTCCACAACATACAATATACTGACTATTAGAAACTTTGCAAGTATATGTCAACTTATTCTACTAACCCTAAACCTACCCTACTGAGAGTTAGTTAACATGTAGTTGCAAATTAATGAGAATTAGTTGACATGTAGTTGACATGTAGTTACAAAGTTACTTATAGTTAGTAGAATGTCTAAAGTGGACTATCAAAATTAAGTGTAACCTGAGAAAATGCATCTTTACACTGTTAACCATGCCTCAAATGAAAGAATGGCAAATAGTTTAAGCTCAATTAGAAAATCTCTGAGTGCAGAGAACTTTTCACAGGAGTGAAATGGGAGACAGTCGGGGTGAGGTAGACTAGTGACACACATACACACACATGCGCGTGCACACACGCATACCATTCAAGCAGTTGTATAAAATTAACTTATCTCTAATAATCTTTATAACACTCAATACAAAAATTAACATGTCACTTAAACAGAGAAACATTTTGTATAGTTTTAGGTAACAATAAATATGAAAAAAGACTTACATTTTTCAGAGCGCTAAGAGGTAGATCTTTACGCAATGATGTCCAAACATGGATGAGTGATTTACAAAAAATGCATTTAGTTTAAGTTGAATCATAAACAAAAACTCAAAGACCCTTGCCTTGTCCATTGTGAAACTGAGGGTCTGACTCAGTGCTTATATTGTACATTTCGATGTCCCGGGAACAAAGCGGGGTGACGGATCCGGCATGTGATTAGAGGAGGGAGAGGTAACGGAGCATTCAGCTGATCACATTGGTGGGCCAGCTTAAGTGATTAACAGCGTGCATCAGTTGCTTTTATTAGGATTTGTACATGAAAAACCTGAAAAAGCCATGAAATGTTGAAACAGCAATTTCCAGGCCTATGGGGTACTAAAAATAATGGAATTTTTTTTTTCACAAGTCTCTGTAATAGAGTTATAATTAATCCTGTCCAGAATTTCGGTGGGGAATTGTGTGTATATCACATAGTTTTACTCATCCCCGCAGCTTTCAAATTTATAATGAAATTCCTGCAAACATTTATTCAATATAGCAAGTAGGTTATATGGGTAAATAAATCCACTCAAACTAGCAGATTAAATCAGTCATTTGAAAACAGCGTGAGTGATTCAACTGGACCGCGTCTTCTCTCTTTCACTCTCTCAAAGCTGTTTCACATTAGCACATCTCATCTGCAATACAACGAGCTGCTGCACACTGTCACTGATTCAAGACTTTCGCTCACTTTTCGGGAGAGTTGACAGGATTGGCACTTGCTTAATTGGGTCATTGTTGCATCATCACAAAAATGTATAATTTGCAATTTTTTTAAGCCAATCGGTATTCGCGTGCTCCAGAGGCTGTTTCAAAGCTGGGCGCTCACAGTCACATTCAAAGCTGCCTAGCAAGTATCATATTGAGTTATTTTTTGTAGTTTGTTGTTGAACTTAAGTGGCCAAATACACACAAAATTAAGAAAAAACCCGGATACTCGCCAGGACGACCATTTTTTGCGTAAGTAAATGTGAACAGTTGAGAAAGAAAATGCATGTGTATAGGCTATTGGATCCATGCATTATGTCTTGTGAGAGCAGAGCAGTTCACATGTCATGTCTTTTGTTCGCTCAGGTTCTGTATTTCAAATGCAAGCGTAGACATTATAAAGGATTTTTCATATATGCACACTATAGATCAAACGTCTTTCATTGGTGCGTGAGGAGGGGGATCCGACAAAATGAGGTGCTGGATTGGATTTCAGAGGTGCCAGATCCGACTTGTTCTGGCACAAATTAAGCCCTGGTCTGACTGCTTCAGACCCTCACAGAGAGACGGGAGGGGTGAGGGAGGAGATATAGACCTGGAGTCTCATTTATAAAATTCTCCATAGATTTCATCCTAAAAGTGTACGTAGGCACAAAAGTTTTCAAATTTACAAAACAATGCATACACCGGAACCTATGCAAAAATCCCTTTATAAATCCCAGTCAGGGGAAAATTGTGCATAAGTGCATCTCCACCCTGTCTCCTCCCAGAAAACACTGTATATGGAGCTTACAACGCCTAGTTTTACTATGCATAACCTCATCTGCATATAATTTCAGTGCATATTCCCATCCATGTGACACCATGTTTAACACCGTCAAAGGTACAAGACATTAAGGAAATATGAGATACGGACTATAAATGCCATTTTTTTTTATTACTAAAAGTCATCCAATACTCTTGTTATGTTTTAGAATAAATATATCAAAATAGTCATAAAAAAACAAAACTGTTTAAAATAGTTATCAAATAAATATTTTAGAATAAAGTTTTAACGTTATAAAGAATAAAGTTGATCTCATTCTTTTACACTGCCTATTTTTTTGGAAACAGATAGGCCTATATTTATTGCAGTGTAAATACAATTGTCTGACTCAGCGCATCACTGACGTATTTTAAAAATGAAACATGCAAATCTTACCGTTTACTTCCAGTCAGGGCCGAAATTATGCATAGGCATTCTAGGCACGTGCCTATGATTGCATGTTCAGGGGGGGCTCAGTTACAACTAGGGATATTTAAAAAAAAAAAAAAAATATATATATATATATATATATATATATATATATATATATATATATATATATATATTGTGACGGATCGGTGGCCCTCCCCCTCATCATCATCACCACCACCCCGTCCCTTATTCGCCGCCCTTCACCAGGCTCCCGACGGGAGTGGGTGGATGAGAGGAGGGGCGTGGGACCAACGTGGGCTGGCGGCGTGTGATGAGGCACAGCTGGACTGAATTAAGCCTCATCACCGCCGCCGTTAAATGCCGAGCGCGCCTCTCCTCGGGAGACCGGTCTCTTCCCCCGTGCATGCACACTGGTGTCCTCGTGGGTCCAGGAAGGGTGCGTTGAGGGACATCGCGCCGCCGAGGATGTGAGCCGCGGAACCTCCAGAGTCGTCGTGCAAGCCGCACCCGTATAACGGCCGTCGGGCCAGGATGCCGGGCCGTCCATCCCGCCAATGCCCGTAAGAGGCAGAAGAGGAAGAGCCGCCGCTCCAGAGAAGCCACCGCCCCTCGTGCCCTGGACCGCGGGAGCGTGTGCGGCCATCAGACTCCGCCCCTTCTCTGGACCCTTCCCTTTCGGAACACTTAGAGTTACAAGTGACCTGCTTCTATCATCTGATCATGGTTGTATCTCTTTATTAGTTCTACTGGATCTTAGCGCTGCGTTCGACACTATCGACCACAACATTCTTTTGAATAGACTACAGAACTTTGTTGGCATTAGTGGAAGCGCCTTAGCATGGTTCAAATCATACTTATCTGACCGCCATCAGTTCGTAGCAGTGAATGAAGAGGTATCATATCGATCACAAGTGCAGTATGGAGTACCTCAAGGCTCAGTACTAGGGCCGTAACTTTTCACGCTTTACATGTTACCCTTGGGAGATATTATCAGGAGACATGGTGTTAGCTTTCACTGTTATGCTGATGATACTCATCTCTATATTTCTTCGCGGCCCAGTCAAACATACCAAATTGAGAAACTAACGGAATGCATAGTCGATATAAAAAACTGGATGACGAGTAATTTGTTACTGCTAAATTCTGAATGAACAGAGGTGTTAATTATCGGACCTAAAAACCCCACATGTAACAACCTAGAACATTATCTAACACTTGATGGTTGCTCTGTCAATTCTTCTTCATCAGTCAGGAACCTAGGTGTGCTGTTCGATAGCAATCTTTCATTTGAAAGCCATGTTTCTAGCATCTGTAAAACTGCGTTTTTTCATCTCAAAAACATATCTAAATTGCGACCTATGCTCTCAATGTCAAATGCAGAAATACTAATTCATGCGTTTATGACCTCAAGGTTAGACTATTGTAATGCTTTATTGGGTGGTTGTTCTGCACGCTTGATCAGCAAACTACAGTTGGTCCAAAATGCAGCAGCAAGAGTCCTTACTAGAACCAGGAAATATGACCATATTAGCCCGGTTCTGTCAACACTGCACTGGCTCCCTATCAAACATCGGATAGATTTTAAAATCTTGTTAATTACTTATAAAGCCCTGAATGGTTCAGCTCCTCAATACTTGAGCGAGCTCTTATCGCATTATAGTCCTCCACGTCTGCTGCGTTCTCAAAACTCTGGCCGTTTGATAATACCTAGAATATCAAAATCGACTGCGGGCGGCAGATCCTTTTTCTATTTAGCACCCAAACTCTGGAACAATCTACCTAACACTGTTCGGGAGGCAGACACACTCTGTCAGTTTAAATCTAGATTAAAGACCCATCTCTTTACCCTGGCGTACACATAACACACTAATACGCTTCTATTATTCAAATCCGTTAAAGGATTGTTAGGCTGCATTAATTAGATCAACCGGAACCGGGAACACTTCCCACAACACACGGTGTACTCGTTACATCGTAAGTAGAATGGCATCTACGCTAATATTTGTCTGTTTCTTTCCTATGATCAGATGGTGGATCAGCACCAAGAGATGATGTCTGCAGCCCTGATCGTCAGCGGAGACCAGGACACCCAAATGACCCCCAGAGACCTCGATTAAAATACACTAAAACTAAAAAATATAACTAAAAATATAATAAAATACCTAACTACATAATACTACTATTGTTAGAACTTGAAACTTTTGAACTGTGGGTGTCGTCTGGTCAGAGGAGAACTGGCCCCCCGACTGAGCCTGGTTTCTCCCAAGGTTTTTTTTTTCTCCATTCTGTCTCAGAGGGAGTTTTGGTTCCTTGCCGCTGTCGCCTCTGGCTTGCTCAGTTGGGGACACCTAATTTCTAGCGATTATCACCGATTTGATTGCTCATATACTATGTAAACTAAACTGAGCTAGACAATGACATCTCTGAATTCAATAATGAAATGCCTTTAACTGAAAATTAAATGTTTAATCTTATTATATATTACTGACACTCTGTCCTCCAATTTGATACCGTTAAGTGCTTTGACACAATCTGTATTGGTAAAAGCGCTATATAAATAAAGGTGACTTGACTTGACTTGACCACTGCATCCCACTCTTTGCCTTGCACTTGGTGATGTAAGGCTTGGATACAGCTGCTCGGCCATGGAAACCCATTCCATGAAGCTCTCTATGCACTGTTCTTGAGCTCATCTGAAGGCCACATGAAGTTTGGAGGTCTGCAGCTATTGACTGCAGAAAGTTGACGACTTCTGCGCCTCAGCATGTGCTGACACAGCTCGGTTATATTATGTGGTCTACCACTTCGTGGCTGAGTTGCTGTTGTTCCCAATTGCTTAGACTTTGTTATAATACCACTAACAGTTGACTGTGGAATAGTAAATTTCACAATATAACTTATTACACAAGGGGCAACCAATCACAGTAGCATGCTTGAATTCACTGAGCTCCTGAGAATGACCCATTCTTTTACAAATGTTTGTAGAAGCACTCTGCATGTCTACTGTAGGTGCTTGATATTATACACCTGTGGCCATCACAGTGACTGGAACACCTGAATTCAGTGATTTGGAGGGGTGTCCCAATACTTTTGGCAATATAATGTAGAAAGTATCATTATAGGGTGTCCATGACATTTAAGTTGCAGCTCTTAAATCTCCTCTCAGACCTTCGTAACACTCTTTACATTCAGGATCTTCAAGTCCGGAGTCCAAAATTAAGATTGGAGACAAAGTACGTGTGAAGCCATCTGTTGTTACGCCAAGATACCAATGGGGATCAGTCACTCACAAAAGCATTGGTGTTGTTAAAGGTAGGAACACTGGCTGCCTTAATTTAATCATTAATTTTAGGCATACATATTCAAGACGTTGTGATTTTCACTAAAATAAAAGATATTAAAAATTTTGTGTAGACTCATTGTGTATCACAGTGTAAAAATAAAGTACATATTTTCCAGGAATTTATAATAATTTTGATCATTTCTTTTTAAATTCCACAGATATTCAGGGAGAGACTTTGATTGTAGATTTCCCCGAGCAAAAGAACTGGAAGGCTGTAATTTCAGAAATGGAACTTGTGACCGGCAGTAGTACGGGTAATCTTTCCTATGCAACTTTTTGCAACTGATTGTATCTAATATTGGCATCTGCAATTGTAAGGATTGCCAGACAAAGAAGCGTGATCAGTCACTCCAGAGAACATGTCTTCACTGCTCTAGAGTCCAGTGGTGGCGTGTTTTACTCCACTGCATCCCACTCTTTGCCTTGCACTTGGTGATGTAAGGCTTGGATACAGCTGCTCGGCCATGGAAACCCATTCCATGAAGCTCTCTATGCACTGTTCTTGAGCTCATCTGAAGGTCACATGAAGTTTGGAGGTCTGTGGCTATTGACAGCAGAAAGTTGATGACTTCTGTGCCTCAGACCCCGCTCTGTGATTTTATGTGGCCTACCACTTTGTGGCTTGAGTTGCTGTTGCTCCCAATTGCTTACACTTTGTTACAATACCACTAACAGTTGACTGTGGCGTATTTAGTAGTGTGTAAATTTCGTGAATGGACTTATTACACAGGTGACAACCAATCACGGTAGCATGCTTGAATTCACTGAGCTCCTGAGAGTGACCCATTCTTTTACAAATGTTTGTAGAAGCAGTCTGCATGTCTGCTGTAGGCACTTAATTTTATACACCTGTAGCCATCAAAGTGATTGAAATACCTGAATTCAGTGATTTGGAGGGGTGTCCCAATACTTTTGGCAATATAGTGTAGAAAGTATCATTATAGGGTGTCCATGACATTTAAGTCGCAGCTCTTAAATCTCCTCTCAGACCTTCGTAACACTCTTTACATTTCAGGATCTTCAAGTCCGGAGTCCAAAATTAAGATTGGAGACAAAGTCCGTGTGAAGCCATCTGTTGTTACGCCAAGATACCAATGGGGATCAGTCACTAACAAAAGCATTGGTGTTGTTAAAGGTAGGAACACTGGCTGCCTTAATTTAATCATTAATTTTAGGCATACATATTCAAGACGTTGTGATTTTCACTAAAATAAAAGATATTAAAAATTTTGTGTAGACTCATTGTGTATCACAGTGTAAAAATAAAGTACATATTTTCCAGGAATTTATAATAATTTTGATCATTTCTTTTTAAATTCCACAGATATTCAGGGAGAGACTTTGATTGTAGATTTCCCCGAGCAAAAGAACTGGAAGGCTGTAATTTCAGAAATGGAGCTTGTGACCGGCAGTAGTACGGGTAATCTTTCCTATGCAACTTTTTGCAACTGATTGTATCTAATATTGGCATCTGCAATTGTAAGGATTGCCAGACAGAGAAGCGTGATCAGTCACTCCAGAGAACATGTCTTCACTGCTCTAGAGTCCAGTGGTGGCGTGTTTTACACCACTGCATCCCACTCTTTGCCTTGCACTTGGTGATGTAAGGCTTGGATACAGCTGCTCGGCCATGGAAACCCATTCCATGAAGCTCTCTATGCACTGTTCTTGAGCTCATCTGAAGGTCACATGAAGTTTGGAGGTCTGTGGCTATTGACAGCAGAAAGTTGATGACTTCTGTGCCTCAGACCCCGCTCTGTGATTTTATGTGGCCTACCACTTTGTGGCTTGAGTTGCTGTTGCTCCCAATTGCTTACACTTTGTTACAATACCACTAACAGTTGACTGTGGCGTATTTAGTAGTGTGTAAATTTCATGAATGGACTTATTACACAGGTGACAACCAATCACGGTAGCATGCTTGAATTCACTGAGCTCCTGAGAGTGACCCATTCTTTTACAAATGTTTGTAGAAGCAGTCTGCATCTCTACTTTAGGTGCTTTATATTATACACCTGTAGCCATCAAAGTGATTGAAATACCTGAATTCAGTGATTTGGAGAGGTGTCCCAATACTTTTGACAATATAATGTAGAAAGTATCATTATAGGGTGTCCATGACATTTAAGTTGCAGCTCCTAAATCTCCTCTCAGACCTTTGTAACACTCTTTACATTTCAGGATCTTCAAGTCCGGAGTCCAAAATTAAGATTGGAGACAAAGTCTGTGTGAAGCCGTCTGTTGTTACTCCAAAATACAAATGGGGATCAGTCACTCACAAAAGCATTGGCGTTGTTAAAAGTAGGAGCAATGACTGTCTTGATTTAATCACTAATATTAAGCATGCATACGCTGTAAAAAGTGAACCTGTGCAGTTGTTGCTTTAAGGAGGTTTTTCTATCTGATACTACATACGATTCTAGTTTTGTTATAACCTATTCCAATCAAGATTATGTAACACAGAACAAGAACATATTATTTCGACTTAAATCCATTACATTGACCCAACGAACAATTTCCAATAAGGCTCAGAGAAAAATAATTCAAAATACACACACAATGCTGATTCATGAATTTTGTGTTAATGCTAAATTATGATTTGAAGTTATTATATATTTTAAATTGCAGCAAAGTGAAAATCACAATTGACAGCACTACTCTCCAACACAATGGTAACCACTGTAGAAAAACAAACAACAACAACAAAAAAAAAACAGTACATAAATAAAATGTCACATGACTGGCAGCAACAAAACATTAAACACTAACAGATCTTTCTCACTTATTACAATCCAGTCTGACTTTATTTCTTTCATACTAAACTTCTTATTGAGAATTAACAGAGGTTTAGATGTTGATGTTATATTGAACAAAAATCAAGAAGTCACTGTTGTGGAGATAAGTGATGTGTGGGCTCTTGATCCTTGAATTTTTAACATAACTTTTTCTGTAACTGCTGTAACTGTGTTTTGTTATAATAAACAGTTGTGATCTGTGATCAAATGATGTTCATTATTTGATGATGACAAATAGAATGACTCAGCGTAGTGGTCAGACTCAAAAATCATATCAGCAGTCTGATGTCTGAGAATGTTAGCTGCTAGTCTCATGATAGTCAGACATTGTAATTGTTCTTTTTTTTTTTTGTTATATAGGTTTCTGTGTATTTTTGACTCGCACAAAGATCAAGAATCAGCGCATGAATCTCAGCAACGGTGAAAATCAATGCAAACCTTTTTTGTGTGACTTTAGTAGCTTGTTTTGTGATGTTCAGAGTTGACTGTCACCATTGTTGAGGTTCATATTGCAGATTCATGATGTCTGTGAGTCTATGTGATTTTAGCCCAATAATTTATGTGTAATGATTTAAAGTTTTACAAAATTTCAAAGCAGGCTAACACTTCAAATCGTAAAACTAATGACACACTCCAGATGTGAACTGTGATCACTACTTGATGATAAAATCATTGTCTCATTAAGTTTTTTTTCAAGCACTTTCAGCGGCATCAAATGTACTCTATAAAGACACATTTACAGCAACCACAGAAAAACGAACGTTAAAAAGTCAAGGATCAAGAGCCCAACTAAAGCAAATGCTTATCTTCACAACGGTGACTTCAAACTTCATAAGTGTCAATAAAACATCAACATCTTCACTTATTAAGTAATTTTACCTAACTGGAGAAATCAAGTTACATCTACTAACAGTTATGCTTCAGTAAAACTTTTTTTTTCTTTTCAGGTTGGTTGAATTCAGTTATAATCAGTAACCTTAAATAATTTATTTCATTTAAACAAAACCAGTTATTGTAGATGTTACCAGTTGACATACAATTCCTAAGTTCAGCCGACTAAACTTTTTTTTTCAATGTATTTAAGACATTGTGATTTTCACTAAAATAAATGAAATTAAAGATTTATGTGTATCAGAGTGAGAATGAAGTACTTATTTTTGAGGAATTTATAAATATTTTGATCATTTCTTTTAAATTCCACAGCTATTCAGGGAGAGTTTTTAACTGTAGATTTCCCTGAGCAAAATGGCTGGATGGCTGTAATTTCAGAAATGGAGCTTGTGACCGGCAATATTACAGGTAATCTTTCCTATGCAATTTTTTTTTTTTTTTTTGCAACTGATTTTATCTAATAATGGCATCTGAAATTGTAAGATGTTAGATTCAAATATCCAATTAATGCAGATATAAGTGAATTATTTTAGATGTTTCTCTCTGCCCTGGGCATTAAAGGGATAGTTCACCCAAAAATTAAATTTGATGTTTATCTGCTTACCCCCAGTGCATCCAAGATGTAGGTGACTTTGTTTCTTCTGTAGAACACAAACAAAGATTTTTAGCTCAAACCATTGCAGTCTGTCAGTCTTATAATAGCAGTCAGGGGGAACCAAATGTTCCAAAGCTTTGAGAGCAAAAAAAAAACAACAAAAAAAAAACATACACAGACAAAACCAAATTAAACCCTGCAGCTCGTGATGATATATCTACACTGTAAAAAAAAACCTGCCATACTCTGACAGTAACATCCTGTTTATTTATTTATTTTTTCATTACAACAGTAACATCCTGTAAAAAACAATGAATTCTGAGTAATATTTGTTGTTTTCGGCAGTCTTGTGAAGTAACAGCGCTCAGAGTCGACCCTCAGAGGCTGTGTTTCAATTCACACCCTACACCCTCATTCACTATTTCCTACATGAGTTTACTAATATAGTCCACCTGACAGAGAGAATGAACACTAATGAGTGAATTCAGCCAATGATGAACAGCTGCTGTGAACAAGCAGAATCACTGGAGAAAAGAGAAAAATGAAACCACAACTGACTT
This sequence comes from Acrossocheilus fasciatus, assembly GCA_036784905.1. NCBI lineage: Eukaryota > Metazoa > Chordata > Actinopteri > Cypriniformes > Cyprinidae > Acrossocheilus > Acrossocheilus fasciatus. The sequence continues at coordinate 33,049,011 of CM071959.1, forward strand.
CAGACACAACCTTAGATGAAATCAACTGAAATAAAACAGCAGAGGATGATTAAACAACTCCACAAACAGCATCACCAACTTCATACATCACAGTCTGACTTTATTTCTGCCATATATCTACAAAATTACTTGAAAATTAATAGACATTTAGATGCTTTATTGAAAATGTTTCGTTTGACCTCACCATTATGGCAATCAGTGTTTGCTTTTGTTGGGCTCTTGACCCTTGACTTTGTAATGCTAGATTTGTTTTTGCTATAATGGTGTTTATAAAACATCTTTGTTATAGCAACAAAAGCCCAAAAAAAGTTTGTAAGAAATGTTTTTTGATTGTAATCACCATGAAGTCGCTTTTGCTGATCTCATTCAGTCTTTAACGAAGCAATGTGTTTTTATTTTTTGTAATTGTCAGTACTCTTTTTTTAACAATCTTACATAAACTAGAGCAAAAGAGTGAGCAGGCGTTATTAAATAATGACTTTGGAAACAGAAGAGACACTAGAACAAATCAGTGAATATGGTGATTAGTAGTGGTTACGTCATTAGCAAAACATAACTAACAATATTACAGTTTTCGCTCTGGTTCTTTTTCTATAATGAACGTGTTTTAAAACAGACATGTACAGCAACCAAAGAAAAGTTGGCTTTAAAAAGTCAAGGTTCAAGAGCCCAACTAAAGCTAACACTGATCTCCATCATGGTACTTTATACAATTTTTTTTTTTTTTTTTTAAACTTGCATTTCTCTGAATGTCTGACAGAAATAGCATCAGTCTGGTTAGTAATGTGTGAAGTAATGCTGTTTTGGGAGTTGTTTAATCAGATCTTGAGAGATTTAATGTCTTCTTTATTTCAGTTGATTTCATCTAAGCTGTGGCTGAAGTCAGTTGTAGTTCTTGTGTTTCACTTTCTTCAGTGATTCTGCTTGTTAACAGCATCTGTTCATCACTAATCCACAATCATCATTTAATTAATCACATAATTATCTCATTAACTTCAGCACTGTTTCAGTGTTACTCTAATAGTCTGTAGTGTGCACACATTATAAGTGTTAACTTAAAATTTAGGATTTTGTTGTGGGGTTTAAAGGGTTAAAGATGTAAGATGAATAAAACAGCATGAAATGTAATTTAACAGCAACAAACTGTAGAAACACAGTTACTTACTGGTAACCGTGCTGCCAGTAGATTACTGTTAATTAAAAGAAAAAACAGCAATTAAGTTCACATTACTAATACCGTATGAATACTAATATTTTAAACTTGAACTGTTTGAACCAATTGGAGCAGAGTTCATTTCCACACTGTAAAAAAAAAAAGGTAATTTTATGGAAAATAACTGTGATTTTTTTCAGGTTGTTTTCTTCTATTTTGAATTGCAATCAAAACTCTGTAAAATGATCTCTGAATTAACTACTTGGCTTCTATTTTAAGGATTATGACATTAATGACAAATTACAATAATTCACGTTTTTAATACAGAAAAACTACTGTATTTTTATACAGTGCATTTTCTGTTTTCTTAAATTACAAACAAATGTATGCAAAATTACAAAAATAATCTGTAATTAATAAAATAACAAAACCGTTAGATGATAAAATGGTCAAATGACGGGCAGCAACAGCTGCCAAACAAAAACCATAAAATTAAAGTAAAATATTCTTATTTAAATAATCTGACAAACACTGTTATTTTACAGGTATGTCCTGCATTTTTATGATCAAACACCTTCAATGAAAAACAAAAGACGAAAAACGGTCAAATGACTGGCAGCACAGGGTGCCAAACTAAAACCTTAAAATTAAAGTAAAATCTCCTTATTTAAACAAGCTGACAACACTGTAATAATTTATCAAATTCCTGTAAATTAACAAATCAAACACCTTCACTGTAAAATTAACTAATTAACTAATTAATTAATTAATTGAACGTCACATGACTGGCAGCAACAGAACATTAAACACTAACAGATATCTCTAGAGCGCAGCATCTTCACTTATTACAAACCAGTCTGACTTTATTTATTTCATACAAAACTTCTTATTGAGAATTAACAGAGGTTTAGATGTTGATGTTTTATTGAAAATAATAAAGTTTGAAATCACCATTGTGGAGATAAGTGTTTGCTTTTGTTGGACTTCTGACTCTTCACTTTATAATAAGAGTACTTTGCTAGTGAAAAATTACTAGTGGAGACTCTGATCATATAAGCCTGGTTACTTATTGATGATGAGCTAATCATCATATAGCAGCCTGGTCACATCATGAATATTGTCTCTGAGTATGTTAGTATTTAATGGTTTTTTTTTTTATATAGCGTTCTTGTGATGTTATGACAGTCAGAGATTCCTTTTTTTGTCATTATATAGAAAGTGTTTTGAATGGAAGCGTCAAAAATCAGCACATGAATCTAAACAATGGTGACAATCAACAAAAAGCTTGTTTTGTGATGATCAGAGCTGATCTGAATATTTTGTAGATTGTTACCATTGTTGCGGTTCATATGCAGATTCTTCATGTCTGTGACTCTACGTGCTCTCATCTAAATAATCTCTTCAAAATACCTTACAAACCTTCAAAATATCAAAGCAGAGCCACATTTCGAGCAATGAAACTGTAACACTACAACAAAATGAAATTAATACATTTAACATATTCAGATATTTCTGATGAGGCTAGTGAGTTAGACCACTGTACGATGACAAGAGTACGTAAACCACTTCATCTGACCAGAAGTTTTCTTGCAGATTTTGTTGTAACAAATGTGCTTCAGAAACACACAGTTACAGCAGCCAGAGAAAAAAAACATTGCTAATAAGTGAAGAGTCAGAAGCCCAACTAAAGTAATCGCTTATCTCCGCAATGGTGACTTCAAACTTGATTAATTTCAATAAAACATCAACATCTAAACCTCTGTTAATTCTCAATAAGAAGTTTTGCATGAAATAAATAAAGTCAGACTGGTTTGTATTAAGTGAAGATGCTGAGATCTAGAGAGCTCTGTTAGTGTTTAATGTTGTTTTGGGATTTAAAGGGTTTCTGTTGTCTGTGTTTTGTGGGTCACCATTGTGCTGAAGAGTAGAGTGTGTGCTTCAGTCCAGGAGAAGACCAAGAAACCAGATGTTATGTTGAATGTAGTTTTATTTAAAAACAGTAACTGTGGAGTTGTTGATTTAGTGGTAGTTATTAGTTTTTCCACGTATGCTGTTTTTAGATGACGGTTAACTGCAAAAAAAAAAAAGTTTCATGGAGAATGTTTCACAATTATAATCCAGACTATACCTGTAAAGTAAAAAAAAAAAAAAAAAAAAAAAGGATATTATTACTTAATTTTACAGTTTTTGTTGGGCAGCTGCTTCTGCCATTCATTGACCATTTTTTTTAAAAACGTTTTTTAACCGTTATTTCCATTAATGGTAAACATTTGGCACCCTGTGCTGCCAAGCATTTCACTGTTTTTTTACTTTTAATTTTTTTACAGTGCATGGTACACTGTAAAGAATTGCTGTAAAATTTACAGTAACTTACTGGCAATTTTGGTTGCCAGTAAGACTGTACATTTACAAGAGTACTGTAAATCAATAATTACAATTGTACTGTAAAAATACAGCAAACTCTTGCATGCTGTAAAATTGTTGTGATGGTGTAAACATTTGGTAAACTTATTTAATTTGATTCTACTAAGAAGGAACATTTCTTAATATAAAACTGCAAACACTTAATTTGTAATAGCAAAGTTACTAAAAACATGACTCTAACTCAAAGCGTTGCAGTTTATCATCAGCTACAGCACACATGCATGTGCTAAAGCACTTAACAAAGAGATCATCAGTGTATCAGTAACTCTACAGTTACTGTCTTTAAATAAAGCAGCAGAACATCAGTGTTTGTGGCTCATCATTGACTGAAGCACAGGCTCTACTCTCCACCGCAAAACTACATTAAACTAACAGATCTCTCTTGTGCAAAATAATACAGTTCAGTTAAATATTTACTCTCCTTATAGATAACACCTGCTGTTAACAAGCAGAATCACTGAATGAAAGAGAAACAAGAACTACAACTGACTTCAGCCACAGCCTTAGATGAACTCAACTGAAATACAAGACATCATTAAATCTCTCAAGATCTGATTAAACAACTCCACAAACAGCATTACCAGCTTCACACATTACAATTTGACTTTATTTCTGTCATATGTCTATAAAAATTATTTGAGAATTAATAGAAGTTTAGTTGTTTTATTGAAAACGTTTCGTTTGACCTCACCATTGTGGCGGTCAGGGTTTGCTGTAGTTGGACTCTTGACCATCAAATTCTAATCTTAGCTTTTTTCTGGCTGTTGTAACTGTGTTTGTAGAGCACATTTGTTATAGCATGAAAATCCAGAAAAATGTGTGTTCATGTGCTTGTGATTGATTATTGATAATGATATAATTATTATCCAGTAGCCTGATTCACTGATCTCAGTCAGAGGCTGATCTTTAAAGACATGGTGTGGATTTTTTTTATTTGTGAGTTTGGTGTTGTTTACAGCTGCTATATGAACCTGAATGAGATGACAAACTGCTACTGAAAATTTTTAAAAATGTCTTATGCACAAAACTGTTAGTACTACAGCAGCAAGTAGACACACACAGTCATCAAGAATCAGTGTATGAATCTCAACAATGGTGACAATCAAAAGCTTAATGCTGCAATTCATGCTGGGTACCAGCACAGTACAAAACTCACCCATGAATCCCAGCATGCATTGCAGCATGAATAAATTATGCCAGTGAATTGTCCACTTATTGTCTTTAATTCTTACTATGTGCTTTTATTTTTTAGTGTTAAGTTTTAGTAGCATGTTTTGTGATGTTCAGAGTCGATCTGTTTATTTATTTTGTTGATTGTCACTATTGTTGAGACTCATACGCCGATTCTTGATGTCTGTGTGTGTCTAATTTCTGCCGTAGTAAGTTTTGTGCATAAGACGTTTTTAAAAATTTTCAGTAGCATATAGCAATTGTAAACACACACAAAAAAAATAAAAAATGTTATCCACACCATGTCTTTAAAGATTAGCCTCTGAATGAGACCAGTAAATCAGGCCACTAGATAATGATTAAATCATTATCAATAATCAATCAAAAGCACATTTTCCTGGCTTTTCATGCTATAACAAACGTGCTTTACAAACACAGTTACAGCAGCCAGCAAAAAGCTAAGATTAGAATTTGATGGTCAAGAGTCCAACTACAGCAAACCCTGACCGCCACAATGGTGAGGTCAAACTAAACGTTTTCAATAAAACAACTAAACTTCTATTAATTCTCAAATAATTTTTATAGACATATGACAGAAATAAAGTCAAATTGTAATGTGTGAAGCTGGTAATGCTGTTTGTGGAGTTGTTTAATCAGATCTTGAGAGATTTAATGATGTCTTGTATTTCAGTTGAGTTCATCTAAGGCTGTGGCTGAAGTCAGTTGTAGTTCTTGTTTCTCTTTCATTTAGTGATTCTGCTTGTTAACAGCAGGTGTTATCTATAAGGAGAGTACATATTTAACTGAACTGTATTATTTTGCACAAGAGAGATCTGTTAGTTTAATTTAGTTTTGTGGGTCACCGTTGTGGAGGAGAGTAGAGCTTGTGCTTCAGTCAATAATGAGCCACAAACACTGAAGTTCTGCTGCTTTATTTAAAGACAGTAACTGTAGAGTTGCTGATACATTGATGATCTCTTTGTTAAGTGCTTTACCACATGCATGTGTGCTATAGCTGATGATAAACTGCAACGATTTGATTTAGAGTCATGTTTTTAGTAACTTTACTATTACAAATTAAGTGCAGTTTTATATTAAGAAATGTTCCTCCTTAGTATAATCAAATGAAATAAGTTTACCAAATGTTTACACACCATCACAACAATTTTACAGCATGCAAGAGTTTGCTGTATTTTTACAGTACAATTGTAATTATTGATTTACAGTACTCTTGTAAATTTACAGTCTTACTGGCAACCAAAATTGCCAGTAAGTTACTGTAAATTTTAAAGCAATTTTTTACAGTGATAGTATAACAGTAACATGCTGTAAAAATGAAGAGCTGTAAATTAACGGTAGATGGCTGTAAATTAACAGTATATTACTGGCCACTCTGCTGTCAGTAAATTACTGTTATTTAACAGCACAATTTTTTACAGTGTATGTGCCAGTGTATGTTGACGCTTCATGCGCCGGATGTTGTGAATGAGCTCAGGACAGTTGTACATTGTGGTGTATCAGAGTTTACAAAAAAAAATATAAATACTGTTCAGTTTCTTGCACAGACCGATCGTTTCGTGTCTTAATACCTCAATGTATCATCACAAGACACAGGGTTTAATTTGGTTTTGTTTGTGTATGTTTTTTTTTTTTTTGGTTTTGTTTTTTTCCACTCTCAAAGCTTTGGAACATTTGGTGCCCACTGACTGCCATTATACTGACAGACTGCAAAAGTTTGAGTTAAAAATATTTGTTTGTGCTCTACTGAAGAAACAAAGTCACCTACGTCTTGGATGCCCTGGGGTAAGCAGATAAACATCAAATTTTCATTTTTTTGATGAACTATCCCTTTAAATAATGTCTTCTAGAAGGCAATAAGACAAACTGATCATTCAAAGGATGAGTAGCATCTTTCAAAGTGCACTCAGCTTTCCTAAAACAAAATATTCACCTGGTTCAAGTTTTTCTGTGGCTTACCAAGTCAAGAGAGTCAAGAGTCAAAAGGCATTTATTTATCATTTGCACAGTGTTTTAGTATGGTTTCTGTTTTCACAACTGATGTGAGACAAGTGTGGTGCTAATCAGCAAGAGGAGGTGCCAATAAAAGGTCCGTACACCATACTAATCGAGCAATACAACTGTTTATTGTTGGTACACAGCTGATATGAATAATAATGATAATGATCATAGGTAAATGCATAAAAGAATAATGATAATCAAAAATAAACATAAACTTGTGCATAATATAAGAATGATCATGAGTAAATGGATAAAATATAATAATCATGAATGAATAATACACAAATTCGAGCATACACTAAAACTAAACCGCAAGCAAAGTATTATAACCAATATACAACCTCAGAGCCATGCCATCATTTTCACTCTTAAAAGACTTGAATGCCGGGCGATGTGCACTTATCCCACAACTGAGCTTCCACTATTTCTGAAAGAAACCCCCTTTTTAATACTTTAAAATTAGGTGCTGTTTAAGAACAACCCTCCAGGTGAGAGAGAAAGCAAACTGGCCAGGCTCGCTTCCCCTCCCAATTGGGTGTACTTCGTTTTAATTACAGAAAAAGATGAGTTCTTAATTGGAAATATTTCTGAGGTTTTGTAATCAACGTGGTGCCAGGATCCTGCAACTAATATTGTTAAAACGACAACAGTTTCCAACCTTATCTTGAAGGTCAATACAATAGACTCCCTTATACTTTCCCAGGAGATAGGGATGTTGGTTTGCATTAATTGCGACCTTGAAAGTACCCCCCTTAAATTCCATTCCCACTCTGTTCATCCATTGAGCGCACAAAACAACCCATCCGTTACACACAGTTAACACTGGGGAAAACTGGGCATTGAAATGCTTGTGACGAGGCTCAGACATACAGTGACAATAACTGGACCATACATAAAAAGTTGAATGGAAAAATTAACATTTACAGATATAGACGTACATTTATATAGACTTACGTAGAGGGCACTGAGATATTGAGTGACTTAAGTGGCCACAGGCAGAACACTAAACACAGTCAGAGCAGTAAATACAAATTAGTGGCAGTGACAGATACAATAAGGGTAGATGGTGTTAAGAGTTTAACTTTTACCAATGACCTTACTCGCCATCAGTGTTGGGCATGTTACTTTAAAAACGTAATTAGTTATAGTTACTTCTGAAAGAATGATGCATTTTTATATAGAGCTTTATTGTGTATTGCTGTACACCCAAAAAGCTTTACAATCATGTGGGGGGTCTCTCCTCAACCACCACCAGTGTGCAGCATCCACTTGGATGATGCAACAGCACCCACAGGACAACGGCACCAGCTACAGGTGGAAAGGAGAGAGAGAGAGCCATTATTAGGCTCGGACTATTAGGGGGCCATGATTGACAAGGGTCAGTGGAGGGAATCTGACCAGGACACCGGCTTTACACCCCTACTCTTTACGAGAAGTGCCATGGGATTTTTAATGACCACAGAGAGTCAAGACCTCAGTTTAACGTCTCATCCGAAAGACGGTGTTTTTTTGACAGTATAGTGTCCCTGTCACTATACTGGGGCATTAGGACCCACACAGACCACAGGGTGAGCACCCCCTGCTGGTCTCACTAACACCTCTACCAACAGCAACCTAGCTTTCCCAGGAGGACTCCCATCCAGGTACTGACCAGACTCAGCCCTGCTTAGCTTCAGTGGGCAACCAGTCTTGGGCTGCAGGGTGATATGGCTGCGGCTGTGGCTTCTCACAAATAGTAACTGAGTTAGTAACTGAGTTACATCAAAGTAACTAATTACCAGGGAAAGTAACTATTGTGTTACTTTTTAAAAAATGTTCAACCCAGTCAACAATTTGATCTCACAGTGATGTCACCATGATCTCCCAGGATACTCGTGATGAGGTCACAATGTGAGATAACAGTGAGCTAAAAGTGTAACCTCAGAGCGCCCTCACTGTGAGCTCATACTAATGTGAGGTCAAAGTGCACTCACTGCACAGAGACCAGGTACCCAGCATGCACTGCAGCATGAAGCTTTTGATTGTCACCATTGTTGAGATTCATACACTGATTCTTGATGTCTCTCTTTGTTTTTAAATGATGCCATAGTTCAAAATGCTTGTGACTTATGCTCTTAAAATCATTAATAAATTATTACACCGTTTGACCCTATGCTGTATAATAAAAAAGCTGTTATAATTAAAACGTTCAGATTAATAACAAAGACAGCATACTGAATCTAGATAACGATTTTGTTTTTAACAACAAACCAACATCACTTGGTTGCAGTCTCCTTTTGGTGTTACTTACCATAACAAATGTGCTTTACAAACACAGTTACAGCAGCCCAAAACAATATAATATTATAAAGTCAAGGGTCAAGAGCCCAACTAAAGCAAACACTAATCACTTTGATGGTAACATCAAATGAAACAATAAAACATCTAATTCTCAATAAGCGCTTTTGAAGATATCAGAAATAAAGTCAGTCTGATTAATAATGAGTGAAGCTGGTGATTTGTTTATTTCAGTTGATTTCATCGAAGGCTGGGTCTGGAAGACAGTTGTATGTTTGGAGAAGGTTCTTATAACAGAAATCTGTTAGCTGGGCGTGCACTCATGAGCTCATCATGGAAGAGCACTGTGATATCTCTGTGAAAATGTTGAGAAACAGGAAGTAGAATGTCCCCCAGCGACTAATATTTGAACCGCCTCCTCTCAACCTGCTCAACATTTTGAATTCACAATGAGCTCACATATTACTCACACCGTGAGGATCACCGTATGAGAATGGTGTGATGTCACTGTGATCATCGCGTGATCTCACGTGTTGACTGGGAAGTGTCAAATAACTTATCATAATGCTAAATAAATTATCATTATAAAACATTGTGTATTCATCTACATTATCTACTGACACTTAGTATCAGTCAGTCAAGCATTTTAATATAATATTATGATAATTTAATATTATATGATGATAGAACTTTAGTAATTAGAATAACCAAGTATGAATGCATATTTATCATCAATATAAAACGCACTAAGGATTAATGAGCTGCTTGGTTCATTAATCACGTTGACTGCATTCGTTCGAATTGATTTGCTGAAATTAAAGCAGGGATGATAATAGGTGAGCGCCAGCCAATGAGATTGTTGTTTGCGCATCAGAGAAACCGGCAGTTCTTAAAAGCTGAAGAATTCCAAAGGAACTCTGTTGTATTTTCCTGTCAAAATAACAAAGAACATCGTTTACATGTAGCACGTCAATTCTGCATGTTATGAAAGACTCTCTTGCTCTGTATCTTTCTTTGCGTGTATGTGAGAGAAAGCGACAGCGAGTCGTGCGCTTTACACTAGAGTTTATGGTATGTCAAATACAGCTACAATGCGCATCCATTCAGATGAACTGAAAAATTAAATTATAATAATATAGTAACACCACATTTTATTGTCAGTAACGGTAACGGCGTTGTAACGGGGGAAGCAGTAATTCATTTTATTACTCGTTACTGAAAAAAATAATGCCGTTAGTAATGGCGTTTATTTATAACACCATTATTCCCATTACTGCTCGCTATATTAATGACCCTAGTTAGTGTATTTTTTTTGTTTACAGTTCAAGTGCCCATACCAGGATGTTAAACTATAGGTCAGCATTCTTTCCACCAGGGACATGTGAACGATCTCCAGAATGTTCTGTCTCACATGAAAACTTGTAAGAGATCGTTCTGTATTAAAACAAGACATTACATACATTTCTTAAAAATATAATTAGTATTATCCTGGAAACTTACTATCTACAGGTGCATCTCAGAAAATTAGAAAATCGTGAAAGTTTTTTTTTTTTTTTTTACCACATTTCAAAACGTCAAACTATTCTAGATGCATTACATATTTCAACTTTTTGTTGTTGTTGTTGATTAGAACTTACAGCTCATGAAAATCAAAAAACCAATATCTTGGAATATTAGAACATCTATATTTGAGCTTCATTAAATGGCCATACCTACAGTATAAATTCTGGGTATTTCTTGTTCTTTGATATCACAATAATGGGGAAGACTGCTGATTTGGCAATGGTCCAGAGGACAATCATTGACACCCTCCACAAAGAGGGTAAGTCACAGAAGATAATTAATGAACGGAGTGGCTATTCACAGAGTGCTGTATCAAAACATATTAAATGCAAGTTTGAATAGAAGGAAGAAATTGGGTTGGAAAAGGTGCACAAGCAACAGGGATAACTGCAAGCTTGAGAATACAGTCAAGCAAAGCTGATTCAAACACTTGTCAAGTGTGCTTCACAAGGAGAGAACTGAAGCTGGAGTCAGTGCATCAAGAGTCACCACGCACAGACGTCTTCAGGAAAAGGGCTACCAAGCCACTTCTGAAACAGAAACAACTTCAGAAGCATCTTACCTGGGCTGTGGAGAAAAAGAACTGGACTGTTGCTCAGTGGACCAAAGTCCTCTTTTCAGTTAAAAGTAAATTTTGCATTTCATTTTAAAATCAAGGTCTGGAGTCTGGAGAGGCACAGACTCAAATATGCTTGAAGTCCAGTGTGAAGTTTCCGAAGTCAGTGATGATTTGGGGTGTGGTGACGTCTGCTGGTGTTGGTCCATTGTGTTTTATCAAGTCCAGAGTTAATGCAGCCATCTACCAGGAGATCTTGGAGCACTTTTTGCTTCCATCTGCTGAGAAGCTTTATGGAGCACCTGCCCATAGTGCCAAAACCACTTCCAAGTGGTTTGCTGGCCATGATATTACTGTGCTTGATTGGCCAGCCGACATGCCTGACCTGAACCCCATATGGAATCTATGGGATATTTTCAAGAGAAAGATGAGAAACAGTCGATCCAACAATACAGATGAGCTGAAGGCTCAATAGTGCCTCAGCAGTGCCACAGGCTGATTATACTTTACATACAATACATACAATGAACATACTTTAAAGAAATTGAACTCTTCTGTTTTGGAAATCCTTTTTTGATTGATCTTTGGAAATATTCTAATATTTTGAGGTACTGGATTTGAGCTGTAAGCTCTAAACATCAAAATAAAAAAAATAAAAAAATAAATAAAAATATGTATATTTTTTAAATATTTTAATTTACATGTAATGAATCTAGAATATATGAAATTTTCACTTTTTGAAATAAGTTACAAAAAAATAACTTTGTCACAATATTCTATTTTTTTAAGATGCACCTGCATTAGTGTGATCAACGATCTCAACAGGATGACTATCTATCATTACATTCTTAACTGAAATCCCCTGCCTAGCATAATTTATTACTAATTTCAGTAACACTTTATAATAATTGCACACTATGAATCATTAGTTAATCATTAGTAAATAGTCAATTCATTATTTATAAAGCATTGTTCCAACATTAATAGTAAGCAGTTTATAAAAACAGCTATAAATGTTTTGTTCTTGAGCATATCCATAATGTTTAATAATTGTATTTTCATACTTTATTAATTAAATTATTAATTTATAATTTCTAAATTATTACGTTATTTACAAACCAGTTATTTAGGAGTTGTCAGTGGTTCATAAGATCATTTAGAAAGTGTAAGTAAATGATTAATAAACTATTTAAATGTACATTTATAAATCTTATTAGTTAGACACATGATAATAGTTGCTCAGTGTGTTAATAAATGCTTTATTAACACATTGTTGTGAACTTTTATCTTCTACCAAGCAGAGACCAGGAGACGTTGGGATATTTTTCATACAGAAGTTCCTCTTTATTTGGAAGAGAACTCGCTGGGTCGCTGTAGTCATCCAAGTCTAACTAAAGCAGTGATACATTGTAGTTTTAATACATTTAGGGGGCTGTGCTTAGGAATGGAAACAAAGAACCTGGGTGAACAAAGCATGCAAATGAGAAAGGATTTGATAGAAAACCATTTTGGCCGGTTATATGGCTTGCTCAAAGAGAAAGACAGACTCAATCCGCATAACAGATTCAGTGAAGATGATAATTCAATCAGTCTAACGATTCATGTCTGGGCCAGGGCTCCGAAAGCCATTTGCAGAACAAAAGATTTGGGTCTCAGGGACCTGACTCATTTAACTTACAATGGAGTGACCAGGAACTGGCAAGGACCTCGTTAACGACTATGTTAAACAGAATCGTTCATCTTCACCCTAAATGCTAAATACAATGTATATAACTTCTTCAGTTGGTATACTATTACATTGAAATCTAAATTAAACATTTAAATAAATTTGTAATCCCACAACATATTCCTGCTGTAATTCATGATTAAGTCAGGTAGTTATAAAACATTTAGTAGTTGCCAGCCATCTATTTTTGTGAGCTCATCTAAAGTGAGGACTATTCATACCTTGTAAAGCATTTACAAAGGAGATTTAAAGGCTCATTTATCTTCCAAACTGACAAGTTAAACAAACACAACACCGAGGGATACAGAACACAGAAATATTATTTCAAGATGCAAAAATGAAACTGTACAACTAAAAAGAAAAATTAAAGTGTACAGCTGGACAGTTTCATTTTTTTTTCATCTTGAAATAAATATGTTTGAGTTCTGTATCCCTCTGTCTTGTGTTTGTTTATTTTTTTCTGTTAGGAAGATAACTGAGCCTTTAAATCTCCTTTGTAATAGATATGCTTATAAATCAAGAACAAGGCATTTATAGCTGTATTTACAAACTGCTTACTAATGACTATTAATGTTGGGACAATGCTTTATAAAGGATGATTTTACTATTTACTAATGCTTACTTAATGATTCATAGCGTGCAGTTATTATAAAGTGTTACCCTAATTTCTTAGTTTTCCCTATATTTAAAATCAGCACACTATTACTGCACCAGTTTAGTAATTAATAACCAGACTGACTTTATTTCTGTCAGACATCTACAGAAGATCTTATTGAGAATTAACTAAGGTTTATATGTTGATTTATTGTTTCATTTGAAGTAACCATGTTAGAGATCAGTGTCTGCTTTAGTTGGGCTCTTGACCCTTGACTTCTGTGTTAGCTGATTTTTTTTCTGGCTGGCTGTCACTAACAAATGATTGTCATTATAAACAAATAACGACCAACTACTGATTACTTTCTCCAGGCTTTTGATTTGTAACAAATATGTTGGAAGAACACATGGTTACAATAGCCAGGAGATCTTCTGTAGATGTCTGACAGAAATAAAGTCAGTCTGGTTATTAATAAGTGGAGCTGGTGATGCTGTTTGTGGGGTTGTTTAATCAGATTTTGAGATTTCATGTACTTTATTTCAGTTGATTTCATCTAAGCATGTGATTAAAGTCAGTTGTTGTTCTTGTGTTTCTCTTTCTGTCAGTGATTGTGTTTGTTAACAACAGGTGTTCATCACTAATGCTCAATCAGCACTTAATTAAACACTTAATTACTTAACTGCAAGTTTTAAAACTTACATGGTTTAAGCCAAAGGGAATTGGTTTACTCAAACGGTTTGAGTTAACGTGACTAGTCGGGTTTTACAGTGAACTTGTCATTTTAAATTTTTAAAGTGATATTGTTCATTGCACTTTAGTCTATTCAGCTTTATTCTTAGTTGAGACAACTTCACAATTTAAGTTCACAAAACTTAAATGATGTTTATTGCACGTGTTTTTGTAAGTCCTGTCAACTTTATTGTCAGTTAAGACAACTTCACAATTTAAGTCCACATAACTTGACATTTTAAGGCATTTTAAGTTTGTTGCCTTAAAAATTTAAGTTGGCTCAACTTTTTTTTTTTTTTTTAACAGTGTAGGCCTGAAGTTCAGTAAACCAAAAAAATAAAGCAACCAGCTGCAAAGCTTTTTTAAGTTAACTCAACTTTTTATTTTTTACAGTGTAGGAAGCCCTTAATCCAAAGTACCACGTGCCCATTGACACTCAAAGATATTAATCATTCTAGCTAAATTTTGACCCTTATTGTGTTAAATGCCAATGTAATATCTAAAAATAAGACTCTGGCATATGCATTATGTTTTTGCACAAAATGAGTTACATAATTGATCATGGTTAACACAGCATCATCAGCAATTCTATTTTGCTTTTATGCGAATTGCAGTGGGTCGGAACGTAATCTGGCTGGCGATGATATTATGGCCTGGTTTCACAGACAGAGCTTAAACTAAACCAGGATCAGGCCATAGTTCAATTAGGACATTTAAGTAATGTTTATAAATGTGGCTTAGAAAAATAAATAAAAAAAATAAATGAAAAAAACAAAACAAAACAAAACAAAGGCACTAATATATTTAAATAGTTTTTACAGTCGCTGTGGCCGCCTTTTAATTAGCACAGCTAATAGACTATAGCAGTGCAAATAGCTCAAGACGAATTATGTACATTAATGATTAATGTAAATGAATTATATGCAATGTTCATTCAGAGCTGAGGCATTAATCATTAATACTGTAAATGGTTCAGCTCTCGATACATTAAATTGTGATTATCTGTCCATTAAGCATGAGTTAATGCATATTTGTGCTCCAGCATTGCAAGATGGTACCACTACAGTACATTATAGTACAGTAAAAATTTGGTAAAATCGGCATCCTCTGCCAAATTACATTACAGTATGGAGACCAGTTGTCAAGTCAAGTCAAGTCAAGTCACTATTATTTGTACAGCGCATTTAACAATGCAAATTGTGTCAAAGCAGCTTTACATCAGGCTTGATACAAAGCTGAGTGGCTTTATATCAGCTTTACAGTATTTAGACGGGAAAATAGTTTGTCGAAATAGTGTCATTCTCCTCTGGCCAGACAAAATCAGCAGTTTAAATCTAGGCTAAAGCAGAGTCAGATTGTGAAAAGGACTCATCTGGTTCCTGTGGTCTTGTCCCGATGGGCGTCTAAGAGACAGGGTCTTCACTGGGGATCAGTCTCTGGGTCTCATCTAGTTGGCCTCGTCTCCGCTGACGTTCAGTCGTCTCTTCTGAAACTCAGCAGTGTTTACCTGGCTGCTGGTCCTCTTTTTAATAGAATGAAAAAAGTGACTAAAACTCAAATTGTGAATATATTAAATACATAAAGTGTGCAAAGTGTGCTCCCTTTAATATAATCACTATAGCTGTCAATCAGATGAAGTGCTTCAGACAGAGCAGGAACACAAATAAGGACAGGGGCATTTAAAAGCAGCTGTCTTCAGTCGAAATAGCTATTGGACCCACAGTCATCCCGTGCCTACCGCACATCCGACCCGCACCAGCACCGCACCCGACTCGTAATTATTATTCCATCCTTTATATCAACTATGTGACCCTGGACCACAAAACCAGTCATAAAGGTCATTTTTTAAAAATTGATATTTATACATCATCTTAAAGCTGAATAAATTAGTTTGTTAGTATAGGACAATATTTGAACGAGATGCAACTATTTGAAAATCTGTAATCTGAGGGTGCGAAAAAATCTAAATATTGAGGAAATCGCCTTTAAAGTTGTCCCGAATGAAGTCCTTAGCAATGCATATTACTGATCAAAAATATATTTACAGTAGGAAATTTTCAAAATATCTTCATGGAACGTAATCTTTCCTTAATATCCTAACGTTTTTTGGCATAAAAGAAAAATCTAAAAGTTTGACCCACACAATGTATTTTAGGCTATTGCTACAAATATACCCCAACGACTTAAGACTGGTTATAGCGGGTCACCCGTAGAGTACCCGCCCATGTGCAGGACTCTGCTGTGATGCTGTTTCAATATTTACTCATATGTGTATTAATACAGAGAGACCCAAACCTGTAATGAAGGTCAAGCCAGATCAGGCTGCTTTCAGAGAAGAGAAAGTTACTCTCACATGTGACATACAAGGAGTAAGAAGCATTCAGTGGACATACAGCTGGTTTAAAGATGGAAACACTCACAATCCATACAGAACTACAGCAGCAGCAGAGTTGAGTTTCACAGCTGACGACGTGTCTTACAGTGGTAAATACAGCTGTAGAGGAGACAGATCAGATTCACAGAAATCAGACATCAGTGATGAAGTTACACTGACTGTATCAGGTGAGTCTTTTTTTTGCGATTCACTCTTCTTTGGTATTTACTGTAGTCACTGTCACTATGGTTACAGATGATATCCATTGACTTTCATGAGAATAGAGAAGAACATGTGCAAGACAGTTCAATACTGATGAGTTTTGTACTGAAGTCAGAGAGAATGACGTGACTTACAGATAATGATGTTAAATGAGTCAATGAAGTCATCAGATAGTCTGCTGAAGTTGATTCAGATTAATTTGCACCTCATATGAGCTTGTAGTTGGACATCTTCAGCTCTCATTCACCAGGGGCTTCATTTTGCTTTCTATGGCAAGTCATAGGTGTTTGTCTGATGATATCATGGAGCCAGAGCCACCCCAAAACAACTGACATGACAAACCTATTGACAGTACAATATAAAAAATATGGCATACATTTATTGTGTTGTAAAATATTTACAAAGTATAATTCTTTTGACTGAAAGAATGTAATTCTTATATAACATCATTCTTTTCACTGATACTATATTTTTGTCTTTTTTATAGATTTACCCAGATCTACACTGACTATGACACCAGGCAATCCTGTATTCACTGGCGAAACAGTCAATCTGACGTGTAAGATAGAGACATACAGTGACTGGAGATATGAGTGGTATAAAGGCTCTATAAACCATGCAATGCTACAGACATCTGAGCGTCACACTGTAAACAGAGACACCCTCACTATTAGAGAACTAATTAAAGAGGATGGGGATCTGTACTTTTGTGGAGGAAAGAGAGATGGAAGACCAAACTTACCAAAATCAAGCTCTGCTGTTTCTCTCATTGTGAGAGGTGAGTTGAACATCTTTGTCCTCCGAAACTCACTCTACAAATATGATCATACATCCACAAAGACGTTTTGCAGTAGTCATTCCACTTTAATCCTGTTTAACTCTCTCCTTTAACTTGCTAAGGGGCCATTCACACAGGTGTGTTTTTGTTCAAAACAGTTCAAATTATACTTGAACTTGAGATCATATCTTAAAACTCAGCTGGGGGTGTCGTAGAAAATAACCTACTCATTATATACATTTTTATAATAAAATATTACAAATAAATAATAAAATTATATTTTATAAATAAAATGATATAATAATAATTTTTTTTAATATATTTTATAAGAGCACAAAGTTTTGTTGCTATTATGTGTGTATGCAAATAAGAGTAGATCCTTTACAGATTCAACTGATGTATTGCTCTTATCTGTACGATTAAAACTTAATTTAAGTTCCTTTAGGGGCTTTCAAAAAAAATGCAACAAAATGTGCCGGCACGTTTGTCGACCCCAGAGGATTAAATTATGCTTTTAATTATCTTTGAAATGGGACATAACAGTGAAATTACCAACAAATTCGCACTACTTCACTAGAAAATAAAAGTTCTCTTTCAGTCGGTCAAATCTACTTTAAGTGAAACCAGAAAGAGCCAATGCACATTGGCATGTGATATTTGCATCTGCTACCCCGCCTCACAGCTCGGGTATATAATGAGCAGCAGGTGGATCGTATCTTTGCTTTTCACTTCAAAGCCGAGCAATGTGTTGTCCCTGCCTGCTTTGGAGAGTAAAAGAAAGAGCTTTTCCTGTTTGTGTTAGCGTGACGGTGCGACAGCCTGTGCGCGTCAGCACATAATAAAAGAGCTTTTTCCCTTAAAAGAACAACACAATTATGACACTGCATCTTTTTCATTCTGCTCGTGCGTTTCTGGATCGATTGGTTTCCTGCTCCTGGGCGATTATTGTCTGACGTGCCTGGGCATCAAGCCCGCTGAGATTGTGTTCGTGGATGAGTCATGTAGCCATTGTGGGAAGATGACCATCTCGATGCTCCAAAGGGGTGAAGCCCCAGTGTTGCTTCCCTGTATGTATCGTCCTTGCCAAACCCAGGCAAGGGCTGTGGGTGAATACCTGGTGGACTTGAGGATTACGGTGAGGGTTTCTCCTCTGGGGAACCAACCCCTAAGAACCCTCATCCCTCCGGCGCATAGAAGCCATGCAATACAGGGACACGGTGTTCAGACACCTCAGCCAGTTGGGGCTTTTGGTGAACTGGGAAAAGAGCACAGACACACTGGCACACAATTGGCCTAACCTTTGCAAATGTGTTTCCCTCAGTGAGCTTAAACGTACCTGTTTCCTAGAACTGATGCTCCTCGCTACAGCCCCTCCCTGGCGCATTCTTCTGAGGAAGGATTTTCTGACTCAGAGACGGGGCATCTAATGGACTTAGAGGTTCTAGGTGACTTACCCCAAAAGGTACTTAACACCATCACTTCAGCATGTGCACCGTCTATAAGAACAGGCTTATGCTTTGAAGTGGAACCTATTCATCGAGTGGTGTATTTCTCCAGGAGAAGACCAGCAAAGGTACTCGATCAGAGACGTGCTTTCCATTCTGCAGCAAGGACTGGAGTGAAGGCTTTCTCCCTCAACCCTGAAAGTATATGTGGCTGCAATACCCGCCTATCATAACCCCATAAAGGGCAGGTCGATAGGTAAGCACAGTCTGGTTGCCAGGTTCCTTAGGGGGACGAGACTGTTAAATCCTCCTCGGTCTCTCTCCATACCCTCTTGGGACTTGGCTGTAATGCTGAGAGCACTTCAGAGAATCCTGTTCAAGCCCTTGCAGTCGGTAGAGCTGGTTTCTTTCTTTGAAAACTTTGCTCCTAACTGTAGTGATGGTGAAATGGAGCATCATGAAGCATTAAGCTTTTCAGCCAAGTGGTTCACAAAAGGGTTAATTTCTGGAGGCTTCATTTGCTCACAATACCACCGGGTGGCCAAAGAGTGTAAAACAAGCAGATACATTTCAGACAGAGGTGTAAAGTCCAGGGGTCAGAAAGTAAAAGTCCTGTCGTGTGTTTATTCCACCCATGAACTCAGCAGCTGATTTCACCAGAGGAGGAACCAAAACATTCCTTTCAAGTCACAAACGAGTCTCGAGTCAAATCCCAAGTTCTCAAAGAGTTCAAGTTAATGAGATAATTAAGTCACTGTCTCCTCTCCACCAGTAAGCTGGTGTGTGGTGGGCGTTCTGGCGCACTATGGCTGCCGTCGCATCATCCAGGTGGATGCTGCACACTGGTGGTGGATGAGGAGACTCCCCCCCCACAATGTAAAGCGCTTTGAGTGCCTTGAAAAGCGCTACATAAATGTAAGTAATTATATAAAATTATTATAAGTGACTAATTAAATGATGATTGTGTATTAGTGATGAACACCTGCTCTTATTGAGAATTACAGAGGATCAGATGTTGGTGTTTTATTGGTTAAAATGATGCCACCATCATGGAGATCAGTGTTCGCTTTAGTTGGGCTCTTGGTCCGTTTAATAATTCAAAGTAACTTGTTTTTAAGCAATTGCAATAGTGTTTCACAACAAACATTTGTGCACTGCTGAATTAAAACCTTGAGGTTTGACTCTTTTGAGCTTAGCTTATATCTTCTGCTTAAAAATCATTTGAATGACCATCAAGAAGGTGTCTTTGGTTTGTTGACTGATTGTATCAGCTCAGACTTTTAAACATGAACACTTATCATATGATCCTCAGCAGTGGTGACAATTTTTCATACTGCAGTGCATGATGGGAGTTTTTACTATTGTGTTACCCAGCATGTATTGCAGCATGAAGCATTTTGTTGATTGTCACCATTATTGAGATTCATATGCTGGTTAGTGATGTCTGTGTGTGTCTACTTAAAGTAAGACTTCAAATAAGAGTAGATCTTATAAAACGTTGTACCGTGAGGATGTGTTGCAAATGTTATTCACCTGTTCTGACTCTGAAGAGAAATATTTGTCTTTTGGAAATGACAATCGGTCGTCTAATGATTGCACATCTCCCGGTACATCTTTGCATAAGTAAAAGGTGAGTGTGTTCACGAAGCACCATCAAGTGATCATTTTGAACCTTTGCCCAGCGGTGGACGTGGTCTTAGTGTCCATAGAAGAGGCATCGTGTTGCTGATGATCAGCCAGATTGCGTCTTTTTTTTCCTGTCAGAAAGGGCCTGATCTTTCTGATGTTGTGTAATACAAACCTGCAAGATCGAGCAGTCTTTGAAGGTCAGCTGGTCATCAAAGATTACACCAAGATTTCTGACCGAAGTTGATGGAGTAATTGTAGAAGAACCTAGTTGGATGGTGAAATAATGCCTTAGAGCTGGAGTGGCAGGGAAGACAAGAAGCTCAGTCTTTGCCAGGCTGAGCTGTAGGTGATGTTCGTTCATCCATGCCGAGATGTCCGCCAGGCACCTTGAGATGTGTGCAGCTACCGTTGGATCATCTGGTTGAACAGAGAGATAGAGCTGTGTGTCATCAGTGTAGCAACGGTACGAGAAGCCATGCACCTTTATGATGGGACCCAGTGATGTAATGTATGTGGAGAAGAAGAGGGGTCCAAGAACTGATCCCCGAGGAACCCCAGTGACCAGTTGATGTGCTATGGATACCGCCCCTCCCCAGGCCAGCGAAATGAAATCCCAGTGATGCCCTGTGATCTGAAGCACATGAGTTATAGCAAAAGTTGTGAGAAGACAAACTGAAAAGATGGTGACGGTTAATTATTGATGATTCACTTATCTCTGAAAACATTACTTAGGTTTAATAATTTCATTTTATAGCAGCCCTAGAATATCACTGCAAGAACTTTTGTTTCGCTTTGATTTTTACACTTATAGAAATTATTTGGACAGAGTCATGTAGACTCACACAGATATCAAGATTCAGCGTTTGAACCTCAACAACGGTGAGAATCAAAGAAAAGCATGTTTTGTGATATTCAGAGTTGATCTGAATATTTTCTTGACTGTCACCATTGCTGAGGTTCATACGCTGAATCTTGATATCTGTGTGAGTCTACATAATCCCTTCCAAATCATTTCTGCATACTGACTTAAAATTTTTCAGAATATTAAAACAGAAAAAAAGTGTCACAGTTGTATTCTAGGGTTACTATAATGGGAAGTAATTAAATCTAAACAATGTCCTCAGAGATCAAACTCTGGGTGAGATCAAAGAATCAGGCCACTACGTGACGTCTGAAACATCGAATCAGTTTTTTCTCTTGTAACTTTTGCTATAACAAATGTGCTTCAGAAACACAGTTACAGCTACCAGAGAAATACTGAAATTAAGAAGTCAAGGGTCAGGAACCCAACTAAAGCAAGGGCTTACCTCCATAACGGTGACTTCAAACTTTATTATTTTCAATAAAACAGCGCACTTAGGCTTCCTGGAGGCTAAGTGAGGGCTGCCCATGCAGGGCCAGTGCTAAGGGGCCAACGTTTTGCCATTGAGCAAATTCTCAGGGGCCCTGCGCTGGCAGCCCGTAAAGGGCCAGTGCAGGCTTGTTTGCAGGAATGGGTTAATAAATAAATGTTGAAGTTGCCAAAGACTAAGAGTGGAGTGCCACCCTCCACGAAAGAGGACAGCAGCCCGTCCAGCTCCTCTAGGAACGTGCCTAGAACTTGCCCAGGGGGGTGGTAAATTACCACAATCTGGAGTTTTATAGGAGCTGTTACAGTAATCGCATGAGATTCAAATGAGTTGCAATTGCATAGGGGGAGTGGGTTGAGTATTTCCAATTGTTTGAAATGAGCAGACCCTGGCCAACTTGACATGGGGTGTGAGAGAAAGAGAAATTGTTAGCTGGGGTTGCTGAGTCTTCTGGACGAATCCAGGTCTCCGTGGTTGAGAGAAAACTGCAATGGTTTGGATACACATGATAGAGGTGGAAAGAAAGAGGACAGGATAGGAGAGTGTGTGAGGGAAGATAAAAATGATACTTAAGTCTGTTGCTCGGTTTCGTTGCTCGGTTAAAGTCATGCAGGAAAAAGTCATAGGTCTTTACACTCGTCGGTCTTCACACAAAGGGCCGAATGCTTTTGCGTCAGCGCTCGGACATCAAATAAATACACAGTCTAAGAGACTAGAGGGAAAACAGCTGTGGCCGCCTTCTAATTAGCACAGCCAATCGCCTATAGACGGTTTCATCAGGCACACGCGCCTGGACCGAAGTTAACTTTCGGTCTGTGTTTGTTTATCGGTCTTGTTAGTGGCGCCGGCTACAAACACAGTTAAAGGTAAAGTGATGGGTAATGAGTAAAGTTGGGCTCAGGTTGTTGTGCTGTGGGATGTGTTTCACATACATGTATTTATTTGTGGTGACCCGCCACCAAAACGGATCGATTTTCCAAATGGCTTCGTTGAATAAACATGAGCAGGTAATGCACGTTTAAAAATCAAAACGAGGCGCAGGTGTTTTTATATCACTGTATTTCTGAAGGACAACTGTCTTTAGAAAATTGTCGATGTCATTTTCATTTCATCTAGCAAGTTATATGCCTGATAAAGCAGCGTGTGTAAGCTCAGCGCTGCTTTGTGTAACGTACAGCCCAACAGCCGTTTCTGGGGAAACCTCTAGTTCTCCCGCTTCAAATCGCCTCCTGCTGGCAGAGAATGAATTTGCATTTTTAATAAGTCTGTCCAAGTAGTTATCGCTGCATCTCAGTCTGTCTGATTTACGCAGCAAACATATTTTGCTTGTTATCAAAACATAATCTACTCTAGAGGGACTTAGCTGTTGCCACTGATTGTATTTGGATGTCTACCGGAAGTTAAGTTAGGCCCACAAAAGAGCGCATGTGCAGTAACGTTTGTTTATGTTGTTGCTGTTGAAACCGTCTATAGCAGTGCAAATGGCTCAATACGAAACTAACACTTTGCACTTAAGCGCACGAAAGGAGCAGTGCAAATGACGCAGGCTCCTTCTTAGCTGAGGGGCAATTATTGTAATTACCAGTAAGTGCAAAAATATAAACCTCAACGAAAATACAAAATAGAAATAGGTAGGAAACAAAGTATTCCTTCCTAGCAGCAAGTAAATAATTTGAACAACAGATCTACGAACAAGTGTTACAACACTTAGACCCGAGGTCTAACAGTGACCAAACGGTTTAAATAGTTTTTACAGTCGCTGTGGCCGCCTTTTAATTAGCACAGCTAATAGACTATAGCAGTGCAAATAGCTCAAGACGAATTATGTACATTAAGGATTAATGTAAATGAATTACATGCAATGTTCATTCAGAGCTGAGGCATTAATCATTAATACTGTAAATGGTTCAGCTCTCGATGAGTCATACATTAAATTGTGATTATCTGTCCATTAAGCATGAGTTAATGCATATTTGTGCTCCAGTATTGCAAGATGGTACCACTACAGTACATTATAGTACAGTAAAAATTTGGTAAAATCGGCATCCTCTGCCAAATTACATTACAGTATGGAGACCAGTTGTCAAGTCAAGTCAAGTCAAGTCACTATTATTTGTACAGCGCATTTAACAATGCAAATTGTGTCAAAGCAGCTTTACATCAGGCCTGATACAAAGCTGAGTGGCTTTATATCAGCTTTACAGTATTTAGACGGGAAAATAGTTTGTCGAAATAGTGTCATTCTCCTCTGGCCAGACAAAATCAGCAGTTTAAATCTAGGCTAAAGCAGAGTCAGATTGTGCAAAGGACTCATCTGGTTCCTGTGGTCTTGTCCCGATGGGCGTCTAAGAGACAGGGTCTTCACTGGGGATCAGTCTCTGGGTCTCATCTAGTTGGCCTCGTCTCCGCTGACGTTCAGTCGTCTCTTCTGAAACTCAGCAGTGTTTACCTGGCTGCTGGTCCTCTTTTTAATAGAATGAAAAAAGTGACTAAAACTCAAATTGTGAATATATTAAATACATAAAGTGTGCAAAGTGTGCTCCCTTTAATATAATCACTATAGCTGTCAATCAGATGAAGTGCTTCAGACAGAGCAGGAACACAAATAAGGACAGGGGCATTTAAAAGCAGCTGTCTTCAGTCGAAATAGCTATTGGACCCACAGTCATCCCGTGCCTACCGCACATCCGACCCGCACCAGCACCGCACCCGACTCGTAATTATTATTCCATCCTTTATATCAACTATGTGACCCTGGACCACAAAACCAGTCATAAAGGTCATTTTTTTTAAAATTGATATTTATACATCATCTTAAAGCTGAATAAATTACTTTGTTAGGATAGGACAATATTTGAACGAGATGCAACTATTTGAAAATCTGTAATCTGAGGGTGCGAAAAAATCTAAATATTGAGGAAATCGCCTTTAAAGTTGTCCCGAATGAAGTCCTTAGCAATGCATATTACTGATCAAAAATATATTTACAGTAGGAAATTTTCAAAATATCTTCATGGAACGTAATCTTTACTTAATATCCTAACGTTTTTTGGCATAAAAGAAAAATCTAAAAGTTTGACCCACACAATGTATTTTAGGCTATTGCTACAAATATACCCCAACGACTTAAGACTGGTTATAGCGGGTCACCCGTAGAGTACCCGCCCATGTGCAGGACTCTGCTGTGATGCTGTTTCAATATTTACTCATATGTGTATTAATACAGAGAGACCCAAACCTGTAATGAAGGTCAAGCCAGATCAGGCTGCTTTCAGAGAAGAGAAAGTTACTCTCACATGTGACATACAAGGAGTAAGAAGCATTCAGTGGACATACAGCTGGTTTAAAGATGGAAACACTCACAATCCATACAGAACTACAGCAGCAGCAGAGTTGAGTTTCACAGCTGACGACGTGTCTTACAGTGGTAAATACAGCTGTAGAGGAGACAGATCAGACTCACAGAAATCAGACATCAGTGATGAAGTTACACTGACTGTATCAGGTGAGTCTTTTTTTTTGCGATTCACTCTTCTTTGGTATTTACTGTAGTCACTGTCACTATGGTTACAGATGATATCCATTGACTTTCATGAGAATAGAGAAGAACATGTGCAAGACAGTTCAATACTGATGAGTTTTGTACTGAAGTCAGAGAGAATGACGTGACTTACAGATAATGATGTTAAATGAGTCAATGAAGTCATCAGATAGTCTGCTGAAGTTGATTCAGATTAATTTGCACCTCATATGAGCTTGTAGTTGGACATCTTCAGCTCTCATTCACCAGGGGCTTCATTTTGCTTTCTATGGCAAGTCATAGGTGTTTGTCTGATGATATCATGGAGCCAGAGCCACCCCAAAACAACTGACATGACAAACCTATTGACAGTACAATATAAAAAATATGGCATACATTTATTGTGTTGTAAAATATTTACAAAGTATAATTCTTTTGACTGAAAGAATGTAATTCTTATAGAACATCATTCTTTTCACTGATACTATATTTTTGTCTTTTTTATAGATTTACCCAGATCTACACTGACTATGACACCAGGCAATCCTGTATTCACTGGCGAAACAGTCAATCTGACGTGTAAGATAGAGACATACAGTGACTGGAGATATGAGTGGTATAAAGGCTCTATAAACCATGCAATGCTACAGACATCTGAGCGTCACACTGTAAACAGAGACACCCTCACTATTAGAGAACTAATTAAAGAGGATGAGGATCTGTACTTTTGTGGAGGAAAGAGAGATGGAAGACCAAACTTACCAAAATCAAGCTCTGCTGTTTCTCTCATTGTGAGAGGTGAGTTGAACATCTTTGTCCTCCGAAACTCACTCTACAAATATGATCATACATCCACAAAGACGTTTTGCAGTAGTCATTCCACTTTAATCCTGTTTAACTCTCTCCTTTAACTTGCTAAGGGGCCATTCACACAGGTGTGTTTTTGTTCAAAACAGTTCAATTTATACTTGAACTTGAGATCATATCTTAAAACTCAGCTGGGGGTGTCGTAGAAAATAACCTACTCATTATATACATTTTTATAATAAAATATTACAAATAAATAATAAAATTATATTTTATAAATAAAATGATATAATAATAAAAAAAATATATATATTTTATAAGAGCACAAAGTTTTGTTGCTATTATGTGTGCATGCAAATAAGAGTAGATCCTTTACAGATTCAACTGATGTATTGCTCTTATCTGTACGATTAAAACTTAATTTAAGTTCCTTTAGGGGCTTTCAAAAAAAATGCAACAAAATGTGCCGGCACGTTTGTCGACCCCAGAGGATTAAATTATGCTTTTAATTATCTTTGAAATGGGACATAACAGTGAAATTACCAACAAATTCGCACTACTTCACTAGAAAATAAAAGTTCTCTTTCAGTCGGTCAAATCTACTTTAAGTGAAACCAGAAAGAGCCAATGCACATTGGCATGTGATATTTGCATCTGCTACCCCGCCTCACAGCTCGGGTATATAATGAGCAGCAGGTGGATCGTATCTTTGCTTTTCACTTCAAAGCCGAGCAATGTGTTGTCCCTGCCTGCTTTGGAGAGTAAAAGAAAGAGCTTTTCCTGTTTGTGTTAGCGTGACGGTGCGACAGCCTGTGCGCATCAGCACATAATAAAAGAGCTTTTTCCCTTAAAAGAACAACACAATTATGACACTGCATCTTTTTCATTCTGCTCGTGCGTTTCTGGATCGATTGGTTTCCTGCTCCTGGGCGATTATTGTCTGACGTGCCTGGGCATCAAGCCCGCTGAGATTGTGTTCGTGGATGAGTCATGTAGCCATTGTGGGAAGATGACCATCTCGATGCTCCAAAGGGGTGAAGCCCCAGTGTTGCTTCCCTGTATGTATCGTCCTTGCCAAACCCAGGCAAGGGCTGTGGGTGAATACCTGGTGGACTTGAGGATTACGGTGAGGGTTTCTCCTCTGGGGAACCAACCCCTAAGAACCCTCATCCCTCCGGCGCATAGAAGCCATGCAATACAGGGACACGGTGTTCAGACACCTCAGCCAGTTGGGGCTTTTGGTGAACTGGGAAAAGAGCACAGACACACTGGCACACAATTGGCCTAACCTTTGCAAATGTGTTTCCCTCAGTGAGCTTAAACGTACCTGTTTCCTAGAACTGATGCTCCT
The DNA here is from genome assembly GCA_036784905.1 of Acrossocheilus fasciatus. Lineage (NCBI taxonomy): Eukaryota > Metazoa > Chordata > Actinopteri > Cypriniformes > Cyprinidae > Acrossocheilus > Acrossocheilus fasciatus. Next base: position 33,076,698 of record CM071959.1, read on the forward strand.
CGCTACAGCCCCTCCCTGGCGCATTCTTCTGAGGAAGGATTTTCTGACTCAGAGACGGGGCATCTAATGGACTTAGAGGTTCTAGGTGACTTACCCCAAAAGGTACTTAACACCATCACTTCAGCATGTGCACCGTCTATAAGAACAGGCTTATGCTTTGAAGTGGAACCTATTCATCGAGTGGTGTATTTCTCCAGGAGAAGACCAGCAAAGGTACTCGATCAGAGACGTGCTTTCCATTCTGCAGCAAGGACTGGAGTGAAGGCTTTCTCCCTCAACCCTGAAAGTATATGTGGCTGCAATACCCGCCTATCATAACCCCATAAAGGGCAGGTCGATAGGTAAGCACAGTCTGGTTGCCAGGTTCCTTAGGGGGACGAGACTGTTAAATCCTCCTCGGTCTCTCTCCATACCCTCTTGGGACTTGGCTGTAATGCTGAGAGCACTTCAGAGAATCCTGTTCAAGCCCTTGCAGTCGGTAGAGCTGGTTTCTTTCTTTGAAAACTTTGCTCCTAACTGTAGTGATGGTGAAATGGAGCATCATGAAGCATTAAGCTTTTCAGCCAAGTGGTTCACAAAAGGGTTAATTTCTGGAGGCTTCATTTGCTCACAATACCACCGGGTGGCCAAAGAGTGTAAAACAAGCAGATACATTTCAGACAGAGGTGTAAAGTCCAGGGGTCAGAAAGTAAAAGTCCTGTCGTGTGTTTATTCCACCCATGAACTCAGCAGCTGATTTCACCAGAGGAGGAACCAAAACATTCCTTTCAAGTCACAAACGAGTCTCGAGTCAAATCCCAAGTTCTCAAAGAGTTCAAGTTAATGAGATAATTAAGTCACTGTCTCCTCTCCACCAGTAAGCTGGTGTGTGGTGGGCGTTCTGGCGCACTATGGCTGCCGTCGCATCATCCAGGTGGATGCTGCACACTGGTGGTGGATGAGGAGACTCCCCCCCCACAATGTAAAGCGCTTTGAGTGCCTTGAAAAGCGCTACATAAATGTAAGTAATTATATAAAATTATTATAAGTGACTAATTAAATGATGATTGTGTATTAGTGATGAACACCTGCTCTTATTGAGAATTACAGAGGATCAGATGTTGGTGTTTTATTGGTTAAAATGATGCCACCATCATGGAGATCAGTGTTCGCTTTAGTTGGGCTCTTGGTCCGTTTAATAATTCAAAGTAACTTGTTTTTAAGCAATTGCAATAGTGTTTCACAACAAACATTTGTGCACTGCTGAATTAAAACCTTGAGGTTTGACTCTTTTGAGCTTAGCTTATATCTTCTGCTTAAAAATCATTTGAATGACCATCAAGAAGGTGTCTTTGGTTTGTTGACTGATTGTATCAGCTCAGACTTTTAAACATGAACACTTATCATATGATCCTCAGCAGTGGTGACAATTTTTCATACTGCAGTGCATGATGGGAGTTTTTACTATTGTGTTACCCAGCATGTATTGCAGCATGAAGCATTTTGTTGATTGTCACCATTATTGAGATTCATATGCTGGTTAGTGATGTCTGTGTGTGTCTACTTAAAGTAAGACTTCAAATAAGAGTAGATCTTATAAAACGTTGTACCGTGAGGATGTGTTGCAAATGTTATTCACCTGTTCTGACTCTGAAGAGAAATATTTGTCTTTTGGAAATGACAATCGGTCGTCTAATGATTGCACATCTCCCGGTACATCTTTGCATAAGTAAAAGGTGAGTGTGTTCACGAAGCACCATCAAGTGATCATTTTGAACCTTTGCCCAGCGGTGGACGTGGTCTTAGTGTCCATAGAAGAGGCATCGTGTTGCTGATGATCAGCCAGATTGCGTCTTTTTTTTCCTGTCAGAAAGGGCCTGATCTTTCTGATGTTGTGTAATACAAACCTGCAAGATCGAGCAGTCTTTGAAGGTCAGCTGGTCATCAAAGATTACACCAAGATTTCTGACCGAAGTTGATGGAGTAATTGTAGAAGAACCTAGTTGGATGGTGAAATAATGCCTTAGAGCTGGAGTGGCAGGGAAGACAAGAAGCTCAGTCTTTGCCAGGCTGAGCTGTAGGTGATGTTCGTTCATCCATGCCGAGATGTCCGCCAGGCACCTTGAGATGTGTGCAGCTACCGTTGGATCATCTGGTTGAACAGAGAGATAGAGCTGTGTGTCATCAGTGTAGCAACGGTACGAGAAGCCATGCACCTTTATGATGGGACCCAGTGATGTAATGTATGTGGAGAAGAAGAGGGGTCCAAGAACTGATCCCCGAGGAACCCCAGTGACCAGTTGATGTGCTATGGATACCGCCCCTCCCCAGGCCAGCGAAATGAAATCCCAGTGATGCCCTGTGATCTGAAGCACATGAGTTATAGCAAAAGTTGTGAGAAGACAAACTGAAAAGATGGTGACGGTTAATTATTGATGATTCACTTATCTCTGAAAACATTACTTAGGTTTAATAATTTCATTTTATAGCAGCCCTAGAATATCACTGCAAGAACTTTTGTTTCGCTTTGATTTTTACACTTATAGAAATTATTTGGACAGAGTCATGTAGACTCACACAGATATCAAGATTCAGCGTTTGAACCTCAACAACGGTGAGAATCAAAGAAAAGCATGTTTTGTGATATTCAGAGTTGATCTGAATATTTTCTTGACTGTCACCATTGCTGAGGTTCATACGCTGAATCTTGATATCTGTGTGAGTCTACATAATCCCTTCCAAATCATTTCTGCATACTGACTTAAAATTTTTCAGAATATTAAAACAGAAAAAAAGTGTCACAGTTGTATTCTAGGGTTACTATAATGGGAAGTAATTAAATCTAAACAATGTCCTCAGAGATCAAACTCTGGGTGAGATCAAAGAATCAGGCCACTACGTGACGTCTGAAACATCGAATCAGTTTTTTCTCTTGTAACTTTTGCTATAACAAATGTGCTTCAGAAACACAGTTACAGCTACCAGAGAAATACTGAAATTAAGAAGTCAAGGGTCAGGAACCCAACTAAAGCAAGGGCTTACCTCCATAACGGTGACTTCAAACTTTATTATTTTCAATAAAACAGCGCACTTAGGCTTCCTGGAGGCTAAGTGAGGGCTGCCCATGCAGGGCCAGTGCTAAGGGGCCAACGTTTTGCCATTGAGCAAATTCTCAGGGGCCCTGCGCTGGCAGCCCGTAAAGGGCCAGTGCAGGCTTGTTTGCAGGAATGGGTTAATAAATAAATGTTGAAGTTGCCAAAGACTAAGAGTGGAGTGCCACCCTCCACGAAAGAGGACAGCAGCCCGTCCAGCTCCTCTAGGAACGTGCCTAGAACTTGCCCAGGGGGGTGGTAAATTACCACAATCTGGAGTTTTATAGGAGCTGTTACAGTAATCGCATGAGATTCAAATGAGTTGCAATTGCATAGGGGGAGTGGGTTGAGTATTTCCAATTGTTTGAAATGAGCAGACCCTGGCCAACTTGACATGGGGTGTGAGAGAAAGAGAAATTGTTAGCTGGGGTTGCTGAGTCTTCTGGACGAATCCAGGTCTCCGTGGTTGAGAGAAAACTGCAATGGTTTGGATACACATGATAGAGGTGGAAAGAAAGAGGACAGGATAGGAGAGTGTGTGAGGGAAGATAAAAATGATACTTAAGTCTGTTGCTCGGTTTCGTTGCTCGGTTAAAGTCATGCAGGAAAAAGTCATAGGTCTTTACACTCGTCGGTCTTCACACAAAGGGCCGAATGCTTTTGCGTCAGCGCTCGGACATCAAATAAATACACAGTCTAAGAGACTAGAGGGAAAACAGCTGTGGCCGCCTTCTAATTAGCACAGCCAATCGCCTATAGACGGTTTCATCAGGCACACGCGCCTGGACCGAAGTTAACTTTCGGTCTGTGTTTGTTTATCGGTCTTGTTAGTGGCGCCGGCTACAAACACAGTTAAAGGTAAAGTGATGGGTAATGAGTAAAGTTGGGCTCAGGTTGTTGTGCTGTGGGATGTGTTTCACATACATGTATTTATTTGTGGTGACCCGCCACCAAAACGGATCGATTTTCCAAATGGCTTCGTTGAATAAACATGAGCAGGTAATGCACGTTTAAAAATCAAAACGAGGCGCAGGTGTTTTTATATCACTGTATTTCTGAAGGACAACTGTCTTTAGAAAATTGTCGATGTCATTTTCATTTCATCTAGCAAGTTATATGCCTGATAAAGCAGCGTGTGTAAGCTCAGCGCTGCTTTGTGTAACGTACAGCCCAACAGCCGTTTCTGGGGAAACCTCTAGTTCTCCCGCTTCAAATCGCCTCCTGCTGGCAGAGAATGAATTTGCATTTTTAATAAGTCTGTCCAAGTAGTTATCGCTGCATCTCAGTCTGTCTGATTTACGCAGCAAACATATTTTGCTTGTTATCAAAACATAAGGAAGCAAAACATGGGAAGTCGTGGCCTAATGGGGGAAGTCGTGGCCTAATGGTTAGAGAGTCGGACTCGTAATCCAAAGGTTGCGAGTTCGAGTCTCGGGCCGGCAGGAATTGAAGGTGGGGGGAGTGAAAGTACAGCTCTCTCTCCACCTCAATACCACGACTGAGGTGCCCTTGAGCAAGGCACCGAACCCCCAACTGCTCCCCGGGCGCCGCAGCATAAATGGCTGCCCACTGCTCCGGGTGTGTGTTCACGGTGTGTGTGTGTTCACTGCTGTGTGTGTGCACTTTGGATGGGTTAAATGCAGAGCACAAATTCTGAGTATGGGTCACCATACTTGGCTGTATGTCACTTCACTTTCACTTCACTTTCACTTTCACTTCACATAATCTACTCTAGAGGGACTTAGCTGTTGCCACTGATTGTATTTGGATGTCTACCGGAAGTTAAGTTAGGCCCACAAAAGAGCGCATGTGCAGTAACGTTTGTTTATGTTGTTGCTGTTGAAACCGTCTATAGCAGTGCAAATGGCTCAATACGAAACTAACACTTTGCACTTAAGCGCACGAAAGGAGCAGTGCAAATGACGCAGGCTCCTTCTTAGCTGAGGGGCAATTATTGTAATTACCAGTAAGTGCAAAAATATAAACCTCAACGAAAATACAAAATAGAAATAGGTAGGAAACAAAGTATTCCTTCCTAGCAGCAAGTAAATAATTTGAACAACAGATCTACGAACAAGTGTTACAACACTTAGACCCGAGGTCTAACAGTGACCAAACGGTTTAAATAGTTTTTACAGTCGCTGTGGCCGCCTTTTAATTAGCACAGCTAATAGACTATAGCAGTGCAAATAGCTCAAGACGAATTATGTACATTAAGGATTAATGTAAATGAATTACATGCAATGTTCATTCAGAGCTGAGGCATTAATCATTAATACTGTAAATGGTTCAGCTCTCGATGAGTCATACATTAACTCATGCTTAATGGACAGATAATCACAATTTAATGCATATTTGTGCTCCAGTATTGCAAGATGGTACCACTACAGTACATTATAGTACAGTAAAAATTTGGTAAAATCGGCATCCTCTGCCAAATTACATTACAGTATGGAGACCAGTTGTCAAGTCAAGTCAAGTCAAGTCACTATTATTTGTACAGCGCATTTAACAATGCAAATTGTGTCAAAGCAGCTTTACATCAGGCCTGATACAAAGCTGAGTGGCTTTATATCAGCTTTACAGTATTTAGACGGGAAAATAGTTTGTCGAAATAGTGTCATTCTCCTCTGGCCAGACAAAATCAGCAGTTTAAATCTAGGCTAAAGCAGAGTCAGATTGTGCAAAGGACTCATCTGGTTCCTGTGGTCTTGTCCCGATGGGCGTCTAAGAGACAGGGTCTTCACTGGGGATCAGTCTCTGGGTCTCATCTAGTTGGCCTCGTCTCCGCTGACGTTCAGTCGTCTCTTCTGAAACTCAGCAGTGTTTACCTGGCTGCTGGTCCTCTTTTTAATAGAATGAAAAAAGTGACTAAAACTCAAATTGTGAATATATTAAATACATAAAGTGTGCAAAGTGTGCTCCCTTTAATATAATCACTATAGCTGTCAATCAGATGAAGTGCTTCAGACAGAGCAGGAACACAAATAAGGACAGGGGCATTTAAAAGCAGCTGTCTTCAGTCGAAATAGCTATTGGACCCACAGTCATCCCGTGCCTACCGCACATCCGACCCGCACCAGCACCGCACCCGACTCGTAATTATTATTCCATCCTTTATATCAACTATGTGACCCTGGACCACAAAACCAGTCATAAAGGTCATTTTTTTTAAAATTGATATTTATACATCATCTTAAAGCTGAATAAATTACTTTGTTAGGATAGGACAATATTTGAACGAGATGCAACTATTTGAAAATCTGTAATCTGAGGGTGCGAAAAAATCTAAATATTGAGGAAATCGCCTTTAAAGTTGTCCCGAATGAAGTCCTTAGCAATGCATATTACTGATCAAAAATATATTTACAGTAGGAAATTTTCAAAATATCTTCATGGAACGTAATCTTTACTTAATATCCTAACGTTTTTTGGCATAAAAGAAAAATCTAAAAGTTTGACCCACACAATGTATTTTAGGCTATTGCTACAAATATACCCCAACGACTTAAGACTGGTTATAGCGGGTCACCCGTAGAGTACCCGCCCATGTGCAGGACTCTGCTGTGATGCTGTTTCAATATTTACTCATATGTGTATTAATACAGAGAGACCCAAACCTGTAATGAAGGTCAAGCCAGATCAGGCTGCTTTCAGAGAAGAGAAAGTTACTCTCACATGTGACATACAAGGAGTAAGAAGCATTCAGTGGACATACAGCTGGTTTAAAGATGGAAACACTCACAATCCATACAGAACTACAGCAGCAGCAGAGTTGAGTTTCACAGCTGACGACGTGTCTTACAGTGGTAAATACAGCTGTAGAGGAGACAGATCAGACTCACAGAAATCAGACATCAGTGATGAAGTTACACTGACTGTATCAGGTGAGTCTTTTTTTTTGCGATTCACTCTTCTTTGGTATTTACTGTAGTCACTGTCACTATGGTTACAGATGATATCCATTGACTTTCATGAGAATAGAGAAGAACATGTGCAAGACAGTTCAATACTGATGAGTTTTGTACTGAAGTCAGAGAGAATGACGTGACTTACAGATAATGATGTTAAATGAGTCAATGAAGTCATCAGATAGTCTGCTGAAGTTGATTCAGATTAATTTGCACCTCATATGAGCTTGTAGTTGGACATCTTCAGCTCTCATTCACCAGGGGCTTCATTTTGCTTTCTATGGCAAGTCATAGGTGTTTGTCTGATGATATCATGGAGCCAGAGCCACCCCAAAACAACTGACATGACAAACCTATTGACAGTACAATATAAAAAATATGGCATACATTTATTGTGTTGTAAAATATTTACAAAGTATAATTCTTTTGACTGAAAGAATGTAATTCTTATATAACATCATTCTTTTCACTGATACTATATTTTTGTCTTTTTTATAGATTTACCCAGATCTACACTGACTATGACACCAGGCAATCCTGTATTCACTGGCGAAACAGTCAATCTGACGTGTAAGATAGAGACATACAGTGACTGGAGATATGAGTGGTATAAAGGCTCTATAAACCATGCAATGCTACAGACATCTGAGCGTCACACTGTAAACAGAGACACCCTCACTATTAGAGAACTAATTAAAGAGGATGGGGATCTGTACTTTTGTGGAGGAAAGAGAGATGGAAGACCAAACTTACCAAAATCAAGCTCTGCTGTTTCTCTCATTGTGAGAGGTGAGTTGAACATCTTTGTCCTCCGAAACTCACTCTACAAATATGATCATACATCCACAAAGACGTTTTGCAGTAGTCATTCCACTTTAATCCTGTTTAACTCTCTCCTTTAACTTGCTAAGGGGCCATTCACACAGGTGTGTTTTTGTTCAAAACAGTTCAAATTATACTTGAACTTGAGATCATATCTTAAAACTCAGCTGGGGGTGTCGTAGAAAATAACCTACTCATTATATACATTTTTATAATAAAATATTACAAATAAATAATAAAATTATATTTTATAAATAAAATGATATAATAATAAAAAAAATATATATATTTTATAAGAGCACAAAGTTTTGTTGCTATTATGTGTGCATGCAAATAAGAGTAGATCCTTTACAGATTCAACTGATGTATTGCTCTTATCTGTACGATTAAAACTTAATTTAAGTTCCTTTAGGGGCTTTCAAAAAAAATGCAACAAAATGTGCCGGCATGTTTGTCGACCCCAGAGGATTAAATTATGCTTTTAATTATCTTTGAAATGGGACATAACAGTGAAATTACCAACAAATTCGCACTACTTCACTAGAAAATAAAAGTTCTCTTTCAGTCGGTCAAATCTACTTTAAGTGAAACCAGAAAGAGCCAATGCACATTGGCATGTGATATTTGCATCTGCTACCCCGCCTCACAGCTCGGGTATATAATGAGCAGCAGGTGGATCGTATCTTTGCTTTTCACTTCAAAGCCGAGCAATGTGTTGTCCCTGCCTGCTTTGGAGAGTAAAAGAAAGAGCTTTTCCTGTTTGTGTTAGCGTGACGGTGCGACAGCCTGTGCGCATCAGCACATAATAAAAGAGCTTTTTCCCTTAAAAGAACAACACAATTATGACACTGCATCTTTTTCATTCTGCTCGTGCGTTTCTGGATCGATTGGTTTCCTGCTCCTGGGCGATTATTGTCTGACGTGCCTGGGCATCAAGCCCGCTGAGATTGTGTTCGTGGATGAGTCATGTAGCCATTGTGGGAAGATGACCATCTCGATGCTCCAAAGGGGTGAAGCCCCAGTGTTGCTTCCCTGTATGTATCGTCCTTGCCAAACCCAGGCAAGGGCTGTGGGTGAATACCTGGTGGACTTGAGGATTACGGTGAGGGTTTCTCCTCTGGGGAACCAACCCCTAAGAACCCTCATCCCTCCGGCGCATAGAAGCCATGCAATACAGGGACACGGTGTTCAGACACCTCAGCCAGTTGGGGCTTTTGGTGAACTGGGAAAAGAGCACAGACACACTGGCACACAATTGGCCTAACCTTTGCAAATGTGTTTCCCTCAGTGAGCTTAAACGTACCTGTTTCCTAGAACTGATGCTCCTCGCTACAGCCCCTCCCTGGCGCATTCTTCTGAGGAAGGATTTTCTGACTCAGAGACGGGGCATCTAATGGACTTAGAGGTTCTAGGTGACTTACCCCAAAAGGTACTTAACACCATCACTTCAGCATGTGCACCGTCTATAAGAACAGGCTTATGCTTTGAAGTGGAACCTATTCATCGAGTGGTGTATTTCTCCAGGAGAAGACCAGCAAAGGTACTCGATCAGAGACGTGCTTTCCATTCTGCAGCAAGGACTGGAGTGAAGGCTTTCTCCCTCAACCCTGAAAGTATATGTGGCTGCAATACCCGCCTATCATAACCCCATAAAGGGCAGGTCGATAGGTAAGCACAGTCTGGTTGCCAGGTTCCTTAGGGGGACGAGACTGTTAAATCCTCCTCGGTCTCTCTCCATACCCTCTTGGGACTTGGCTGTAATGCTGAGAGCACTTCAGAGAATCCTGTTCAAGCCCTTGCAGTCGGTAGAGCTGGTTTCTTTCTTTGAAAACTTTGCTCCTAACTGTAGTGATGGTGAAATGGAGCATCATGAAGCATTAAGCTTTTCAGCCAAGTGGTTCACAAAAGGGTTAATTTCTGGAGGCTTCATTTGCTCACAATACCACCGGGTGGCCAAAGAGTGTAAAACAAGCAGATACATTTCAGACAGAGGTGTAAAGTCCAGGGGTCAGAAAGTAAAAGTCCTGTCGTGTGTTTATTCCACCCATGAACTCAGCAGCTGATTTCACCAGAGGAGGAACCAAAACATTCCTTTCAAGTCACAAACGAGTCTCGAGTCAAATCCCAAGTTCTCAAAGAGTTCAAGTTAATGAGATAATTAAGTCACTGTCTCCTCTCCACCAGTAAGCTGGTGTGTGGTGGGCGTTCTGGCGCACTATGGCTGCCGTCGCATCATCCAGGTGGATGCTGCACACTGGTGGTGGATGAGGAGACTCCCCCCCCACAATGTAAAGCGCTTTGAGTGCCTTGAAAAGCGCTACATAAATGTAAGTAATTATATAAAATTATTATAAGTGACTAATTAAATGATGATTGTGTATTAGTGATGAACACCTGCTCTTATTGAGAATTACAGAGGATCAGATGTTGGTGTTTTATTGGTTAAAATGATGCCACCATCATGGAGATCAGTGTTCGCTTTAGTTGGGCTCTTGGTCCGTTTAATAATTCAAAGTAACTTGTTTTTAAGCAATTGCAATAGTGTTTCACAACAAACATTTGTGCACTGCTGAATTAAAACCTTGAGGTTTGACTCTTTTGAGCTTAGCTTATATCTTCTGCTTAAAAATCATTTGAATGACCATCAAGAAGGTGTCTTTGGTTTGTTGACTGATTGTATCAGCTCAGACTTTTAAACATGAACACTTATCATATGATCCTCAGCAGTGGTGACAATTTTTCATACTGCAGTGCATGATGGGAGTTTTTACTATTGTGTTACCCAGCATGTATTGCAGCATGAAGCATTTTGTTGATTGTCACCATTATTGAGATTCATATGCTGGTTAGTGATGTCTGTGTGTGTCTACTTAAAGTAAGACTTCAAATAAGAGTAGATCTTATAAAACGTTGTACCGTGAGGATGTGTTGCAAATGTTATTCACCTGTTCTGACTCTGAAGAGGAATATTTGTCTTTTGGAAATGACAATCGGTCGTCTAATGATTGCACATCTCCCGGTACATCTTTGCATAAGTAAAAGGTGAGTGTGTTCACGAAGCACCATCAAGTGATCATTTTGAACCTTTGCCCAGCGGTGGACGTGGTCTTAGTGTCCATAGAAGAGGCATCGTGTTGCTGATGATCAGCCAGATTGCGTCTTTTTTTTCCTGTCAGAAAGGGCCTGATCTTTCTGATGTTGTGTAATACAAACCTGCAAGATCGAGCAGTCTTTGAAGGTCAGCTGGTCATCAAAGATTACACCAAGATTTCTGACCGAAGTTGATGGAGTAATTGTAGAAGAACCTAGTTGGATGGTGAAATAATGCCTTAGAGCTGGAGTGGCAGGGAAGACAAGAAGCTCAGTCTTTGCCAGGCTGAGCTGTAGGTGATGTTCGTTCATCCATGCCGAGATGTCCGCCAGGCACCTTGAGATGTGTGCAGCTACCGTTGGATCATCTGGTTGAACAGAGAGATAGAGCTGTGTGTCATCAGTGTAGCAACGGTACGAGAAGCCATGCACCTTTATGATGGGACCCAGTGATGTAATGTATGTGGAGAAGAAGAGGGGTCCAAGAACTGATCCCCGAGGAACCCCAGTGACCAGTTGATGTGCTATGGATACCGCCCCTCCCCAGGCCAGCGAAATGAAATCCCAGTGATGCCCTGTGATCTGAAGCACATGAGTTATAGCAAAAGTTGTGAGAAGACAAACTGAAAAGATGGTGACGGTTAATTATTGATGATTCACTTATCTCTGAAAACATTACTTAGGTTTAATAATTTCATTTTATAGCAGCCCTAGAATATCACTGCAAGAACTTTTGTTTCGCTTTGATTTTTACACTTATAGAAATTATTTGGACAGAGTCATGTAGACTCACACAGATATCAAGATTCAGCGTTTGAACCTCAACAACGGTGAGAATCAAAGAAAAGCATGTTTTGTGATATTCAGAGTTGATCTGAATATTTTCTTGACTGTCACCATTGCTGAGGTTCATACGCTGAATCTTGATATCTGTGTGAGTCTACATAATCCCTTCCAAATCATTTCTGCATACTGACTTAAAATTTTTCAGAATATTAAAACAGAAAAAAAGTGTCACAGTTGTATTCTAGGGTTACTATAATGGGAAGTAATTAAATCTAAACAATGTCCTCAGAGATCAAACTCTGGGTGAGATCAAAGAATCAGGCCACTACGTGACGTCTGAAACATCGAATCAGTTTTTTCTCTTGTAACTTTTGCTATAACAAATGTGCTTCAGAAACACAGTTACAGCTACCAGAGAAATACTGAAATTAAGAAGTCAAGGGTCAGGAACCCAACTAAAGCAAGGGCTTACCTCCATAACGGTGACTTCAAACTTTATTATTTTCAATAAAACAGCGCACTTAGGCTTCCTGGAGGCTAAGTGAGGGCTGCCCATGCAGGGCCAGTGCTAAGGGGCCAACGTTTTGCCATTGAGCAAATTCTCAGGGGCCCTGCGCTGGCAGCCCGTAAAGGGCCAGTGCAGGCTTGTTTGCAGGAATGGGTTAATAAATAAATGTTGAAGTTGCCAAAGACTAAGAGTGGAGTGCCACCCTCCACGAAAGAGGACAGCAGCCCGTCCAGCTCCTCTAGGAACGTGCCTAGAACTTGCCCAGGGGGGTGGTAAATTACCACAATCTGGAGTTTTATAGGAGCTGTTACAGTAATCGCATGAGATTCAAATGAGTTGCAATTGCATAGGGGGAGTGGGTTGAGTATTTCCAATTGTTTGAAATGAGCAGACCCTGGCCAACTTGACATGGGGTGTGAGAGAAAGAGAAATTGTTAGCTGGGGTTGCTGAGTCTTCTGGACGAATCCAGGTCTCCGTGGTTGAGAGAAAACTGCAATGGTTTGGATACACATGATAGAGGTGGAAAGAAAGAGGACAGGATAGGAGAGTGTGTGAGGGAAGATAAAAATGATACTTAAGTCTGTTGCTCGGTTTCGTTGCTCGGTTAAAGTCATGCAGGAAAAAGTCATAGGTCTTTACACTCGTCGGTCTTCACACAAAGGGCCGAATGCTTTTGCGTCAGCGCTCGGACATCAAATAAATACACAGTCTAAGAGACTAGAGGGAAAACAGCTGTGGCCGCCTTCTAATTAGCACAGCCAATCGCCTATAGACGGTTTCATCAGGCACACGCGCCTGGACCGAAGTTAACTTTCGGTCTGTGTTTGTTTATCGGTCTTGTTAGTGGCGCCGGCTACAAACACAGTTAAAGGTAAAGTGATGGGTAATGAGTAAAGTTGGGCTCAGGTTGTTGTGCTGTGGGATGTGTTTCACATACATGTATTTATTTGTGGTGACCCGCCACCAAAACGGATCGATTTTCCAAATGGCTTCGTTGAATAAACATGAGCAGGTAATGCACGTTTAAAAATCAAAACGAGGCGCAGGTGTTTTTATATCACTGTATTTCTGAAGGACAACTGTCTTTAGAAAATTGTCGATGTCATTTTCATTTCATCTAGCAAGTTATATGCCTGATAAAGCAGCGTGTGTAAGCTCAGCGCTGCTTTGTGTAACGTACAGCCCAACAGCCGTTTCTGGGGAAACCTCTAGTTCTCCCGCTTCAAATCGCCTCCTGCTGGCAGAGAATGAATTTGCATTTTTAATAAGTCTGTCCAAGTAGTTATCGCTGCATCTCAGTCTGTCTGATTTACGCAGCAAACATATTTTGCTTGTTATCAAAACATAAGGAAGCAAAACATGGGAAGTCGTGGCCTAATGGGGGAAGTCGTGGCCTAATGGTTAGAGAGTCGGACTCGTAATCCAAAGGTTGCGAGTTCGAGTCTCGGGCCGGCAGGAATTGAAGGTGGGGGGAGTGAAAGTACAGCTCTCTCTCCACCTCAATACCACGACTGAGGTGCCCTTGAGCAAGGCACCGAACCCCCAACTGCTCCCCGGGCGCCGCAGCATAAATGGCTGCCCACTGCTCCGGGTGTGTGTTCACGGTGTGTGTGTGTTCACGGTGTGTGTGTGTTCACTGCTGTGTGTGTGCACTTTGGATGGGTTAAATGCAGAGCACAAATTCTGAGTATGGGTCACCATACTTGGCTGTATGTCACTTCACTTTCACTTCACTTTCACTTTCACTTCACATAATCTACTCTAGAGGGACTTAGCTGTTGCCACTGATTGTATTTGGATGTCTACCGGAAGTTAAGTTAGGCCCACAAAAGAGCGCATGTGCAGTAACGTTTGTTTATGTTGTTGCTGTTGAAACCGTCTATAGCAGTGCAAATGGCTCAATACGAAACTAACACTTTGCACTTAAGCGCACGAAAGGAGCAGTGCAAATGACGCAGGCTCCTTCTTAGCTGAGGGGCAATTATTGTAATTACCAGTAAGTGCAAAAATATAAACCTCAACGAAAATACAAAATAGAAATAGGTAGGAAACAAAGTATTCCTTCCTAGCAGCAAGTAAATAATTTGAACAACAGATCTACGAACAAGTGTTACAACACTTAGACCCGAGGTCTAACAGTGACCAAACGGTTTAAATAGTTTTTACAGTCGCTGTGGCCGCCTTTTAATTAGCACAGCTAATAGACTATAGCAGTGCAAATAGCTCAAGACGAATTATGTACATTAAGGATTAATGTAAATGAATTACATGCAATGTTCATTCAGAGCTGAGGCATTAATCATTAATACTGTAAATGGTTCAGCTCTCGATGAGTCATACATTAAATTGTGATTATCTGTCCATTAAGCATGAGTTAATGCATATTTGTGCTCCAGTATTGCAAGATGGTACCACTACAGTACATTATAGTACAGTAAAAATTTGGTAAAATCGGCATCCTCTGCCAAATTACATTACAGTATGGAGACCAGTTGTCAAGTCAAGTCAAGTCAAGTCACTATTATTTGTACAGCGCATTTAACAATGCAAATTGTGTCAAAGCAGCTTTACATCAGGCCTGATACAAAGCTGAGTGGCTTTATATCAGCTTTACAGTATTTAGACGGGAAAATAGTTTGTCGAAATAGTGTCATTCTCCTCTGGCCAGACAAAATCAGCAGTTTAAATCTAGGCTAAAGCAGAGTCAGATTGTGCAAAGGACTCATCTGGTTCCTGTGGTCTTGTCCCGATGGGCGTCTAAGAGACAGGGTCTTCACTGGGGATCAGTCTCTGGGTCTCATCTAGTTGGCCTCGTCTCCGCTGACGTTCAGTCGTCTCTTCTGAAACTCAGCAGTGTTTACCTGGCTGCTGGTCCTCTTTTTAATAGAATGAAAAAAGTGACTAAAACTCAAATTGTGAATATATTAAATACATAAAGTGTGCAAAGTGTGCTCCCTTTAATATAATCACTATAGCTGTCAATCAGATGAAGTGCTTCAGACAGAGCAGGAACACAAATAAGGACAGGGGCATTTAAAAGCAGCTGTCTTCAGTCGAAATAGCTATTGGACCCACAGTCATCCCGTGCCTACCGCACATCCGACCCGCACCAGCACCGCACCCGACTCGTAATTATTATTCCATCCTTTATATCAACTATGTGACCCTGGACCACAAAACCAGTCATAAAGGTCATTTTTTTTAAAATTGATATTTATACATCATCTTAAAGCTGAATAAATTACTTTGTTAGGATAGGACAATATTTGAACGAGATGCAACTATTTGAAAATCTGTAATCTGAGGGTGCGAAAAAATCTAAATATTGAGGAAATCGCCTTTAAAGTTGTCCCGAATGAAGTCCTTAGCAATGCATATTACTGATCAAAAATATATTTACAGTAGGAAATTTTCAAAATATCTTCATGGAACGTAATCTTTACTTAATATCCTAACGTTTTTTGGCATAAAAGAAAAATCTAAAAGTTTGACCCACACAATGTATTTTAGGCTATTGCTACAAATATACCCCAACGACTTAAGACTGGTTATAGCGGGTCACCCGTAGAGTACCCGCCCATGTGCAGGACTCTGCTGTGATGCTGTTTCAATATTTACTCATATGTGTATTAATACAGAGAGACCCAAACCTGTAATGAAGGTCAAGCCAGATCAGGCTGCTTTCAGAGAAGAGAAAGTTACTCTCACATGTGACATACAAGGAGTAAGAAGCATTCAGTGGACATACAGCTGGTTTAAAGATGGAAACACTCACAATCCATACAGAACTACAGCAGCAGCAGAGTTGAGTTTCACAGCTGACGACGTGTCTTACAGTGGTAAATACAGCTGTAGAGGAGACAGATCAGACTCACAGAAATCAGACATCAGTGATGAAGTTACACTGACTGTATCAGGTGAGTCTTTTTTTTTGCGATTCACTCTTCTTTGGTATTTACTGTAGTCACTGTCACTATGGTTACAGATGATATCCATTGACTTTCATGAGAATAGAGAAGAACATGTGCAAGACAGTTCAATACTGATGAGTTTTGTACTGAAGTCAGAGAGAATGACGTGACTTACAGATAATGATGTTAAATGAGTCAATGAAGTCATCAGATAGTCTGCTGAAGTTGATTCAGATTAATTTGCACCTCATATGAGCTTGTAGTTGGACATCTTCAGCTCTCATTCACCAGGGGCTTCATTTTGCTTTCTATGGCAAGTCATAGGTGTTTGTCTGATGATATCATGGAGCCAGAGCCACCCCAAAACAACTGACATGACAAACCTATTGACAGTACAATATAAAAAATATGGCATACATTTATTGTGTTGTAAAATATTTACAAAGTATAATTCTTTTGACTGAAAGAATGTAATTCTTATATAACATCATTCTTTTCACTGATACTATATTTTTGTCTTTTTTATAGATTTACCCAGATCTACACTGACTATGACACCAGGCAATCCTGTATTCACTGGCGAAACAGTCAATCTGACGTGTAAGATAGAGACATACAGTGACTGGAGATATGAGTGGTATAAAGGCTCTATAAACCATGCAATGCTACAGACATCTGAGCGTCACACTGTAAACAGAGACACCCTCACTATTAGAGAACTAATTAAAGAGGATGGGGATCTGTACTTTTGTGGAGGAAAGAGAGATGGAAGACCAAACTTACCAAAATCAAGCTCTGCTGTTTCTCTCATTGTGAGAGGTGAGTTGAACATCTTTGTCCTCCGAAACTCACTCTACAAATATGATCATACATCCACAAAGACGTTTTGCAGTAGTCATTCCACTTTAATCCTGTTTAACTCTCTCCTTTAACTTGCTAAGGGGCCATTCACACAGGTGTGTTTTTGTTCAAAACAGTTCAAATTATACTTGAACTTGAGATCATATCTTAAAACTCAGGTGACAGGTGCTGGGCTGGGGTGGGGGTGTCGTAGAAAGTAATCTACTCATTATATACATTTTTATTTGTAATATTTATAATAAAATATTACAAATAAATAATACAGCTATATTTTATAAATAAAATTATATAAAAAAATAATAATAACATTTAAAATTATATTTTATAAAAGCACAAAGTTTTTTTGTTATTATGTGTGTAAACAAATAAAAGTAGACCCTTTACAGATTTGATTGATGTATTGCTCTTATCTGTACGATTAAAACTTAAGTAACGTAAGTTCCTTAAGGGGCATTCAAAAAATAAATAAATAAAATGCGCCGGCGCGGTTGTTGACCCCAGAGGATTAAATTACGCTTGCTATTATTTGTGAAATGGGACACAACAGTGAAATTACCAACAAATTCACACTACTTCAATAGAAAAGAAAAGTTCTCTTTCAGTCATTCACTTCGATGTCAAGTCAGGGGAACCGAATGATAGGGATTTTGCCAGAGAGCAAATCTACTTTAAGTGAAACTAGATGGAGCCAATGCACACTGGCTTGCAATATTTGCCTCTGCTGCCCTGCCCCACAGCTCGGGTATATAATGAGCAGCAGGTGCATTGAATCTTTGCTTTTCACTTCAAAGCCGAGGAATTTGTTGTCCCTGCCTGCTTTGGAGAGTGACAGAAAGAGCTTTTCCTGTTTGTGTTTGTGTGATGGTGCGACAGCCTGTGCGCGTCAGCACATAATAAAAGAGCTTTTTCCCTTAAAAGAACAACACAATTGTGACACTGCATCTTTTTAAAGATGTCATTCTGCTCATGCGTCTCTAGATCTGTTGGTTTCCTGCTCCTGGGAGATTATTGTCTCACGTGCCTAGGCATCAAGCCTGCTGAGATTGCATTCGAGGATGCGTCATGTAGCCATTGTGGGAAGATGACCATCTCGACGATCCAAAAGGGTGGTTCCCCAGTGTCGCTTCCCTCTATGTATCGTCCTTGCCAAACCCAGGCAAAGGCTGTGGGCGAATGCCTGGTGGACTTGAGGATTACGGTGAGGGCTTCTCCTTTGGGGAACCAACCCACTAGGAACCCTCATCCCTCCGGCGCATAGAAGCCGGCATGGCAGCTGAAGGAACGTGCTGAACCATCCATGGGATGTGTACCAATCGTATCCTTTTAGGGACCGATGGATTTACAAATGAGCATTGCTGCATTGGAGAGGGAAACCTCTCTATCTAGGGATGAGGATTCAGCTATGTTGCCCACTTTGGCAATGGTAGTGTTGTCCGAGTTTGCCACAGAGATGATGGTTATGCTCGGCGGGGCCACCGACAGGGTAGGGCTTGAGTGGAACTCTCCACTGTGTCCCGAGCACTCGAGGTTGGACGATAGGTTTCTCAGGGAGGCTTGAGCCGTTCCTTTCTCCCCAGAGGTGCATGAGGAGCTCACTAGGTCATGGATGGCATTTTTACTGTCCAAAACAAACCTATTGTCCTAGTCTCCCTCACCATCTTCGACGGTGGGGCGGCTAAGGGATATGACGGCATCCCACCGGTGGAGCAGTCTGTGGCGGTGCAATTGTGTCCAAAGTCTACTGCCACCTGGTGGGGTAACCCGTCACTCCCATCCCAGGCCTGTAAGCACACCTCCAGTCTGACTGATGGAGCTTACAGAGCCTGCGGAGAGGCCACCTCTGCCCTGCATGCTATGGCATTACTGCAGGTCCTTCAAGCCAAAGTGTTAAAAGACCTGCATGAGAGTGGACACAATCCGGATGTTCTAGAAGAAGTTCATTCCGCAATGGACCTCACACTTTGAAGAACTGTTTCCTCTATCTCTGGGTTCTCAGAAGGTGCAGACAGCAGCAGGCATTCCGAGAATTTGATGAACAAGTGATCTCACGCACCCTCTGTCCAGCCGCAGAACCAGGTAAGTGTGGTGAACAAGGTAGGTGTTGTTACATGCTCTCAGTGCTTTCTCTGGGCTATCAAAGAGCCAGAATCAGAGTCAGTATCTGGCTCATTCAGACTCATTCAGGCTATGCAATTCAGCAGTGACCCCCAGGCATCCAGTTTACTTCTGTGAAGATTGGCGATGCTCATGTACTGAGGGCGGTGATTGCAGTCCTACTGGCAAAGGACGCAATAGAGCCTGTCCCTCCAGTCAAGACGAAGACAGGATTTTACAGCCCATACCTCATTGTACCCAAGAAAGGTGGTGGGTTATGGCCAATCTTGGATCTGCGAGTTTTGAATCGAGTGCTTTACAAGATGCTGTTCAAAATGTTGACACAGAAATGCATTTTTGAATGCATCTGTCCCTGATATTGGTTTGCATTGATCGACCTGAAGGATGCATACTTTCATGCCTGGATCCTTCCATGACAACAGGCCATTCCTGAGGTTTTCATTCGAAGGTTGTCCTTCGGGCTGTCCCTCTCGCCTCGCATCTTCACAAAACTTGCAGAGGCAGCCTTTGTTCCTCTGAGAGAGCATACGGCATTCGCATCCTCAACTATCTTGATGACTGGCTGATACTAGCACAGTCTCGAAATTAATGCGAATACAGGGACATGGTGTTCAGACACCTCAGCCAGTTGGGGCTTTGGGTCAACTGGGAAAAGTGCACAGACACACTGGCACACAATTGGCCTCGTGACCTTCGCAAATGCGTTTCCCTCAGTGAAGTTAAACGTACCTGTTTCCTAGAATTGATGCTCCTCGCTACAGCCCCTCCCTGGCGCATTCTTCTGAGGAAGGATCTTCTGACTCAGAGACGGGGCACCTTGTGGACGCGGAGATTCTAGGTGACTTACCCCAAGAGGTACTTAACACCAGCCATGAAAAGAATGAAAGGAAAGAGTAAAGATATAAGGTAGCAAGTACCAAATAGATTTGTTTCAATAAATGTTACACCATAGCCTACTGCTTCTGCTGTTGTTCTTCTTTCAATAAGCAAATTTAAAGGTATGTAATAGGCCTAAATGAAATGCCAAAAACATACATTTATAAACCTTGGTTTTTATCCAAATAAATCATGACACCACATAAATGATAAAAATGTAATTTATCCAGTTTAATAAAATAAATGAACATATTTAAACACAATGCAAAAAACAGGTTTATGTTATTGGATGACTTCAATATTTTTTTCCACGTCATGCTAAAGTTTTCGGACTTTGAGCCATACACAATAAAAGTACTGATTATGGAAATGGAATGTTGTTGTTGTTGTTTTTTGTATTGCAAACATGATACTTGACTCTGAACTGCTACTAATCATTATTCTTTTGTCTATAATATTCTGACCATTGGTTCCCGTCTCACTCCTAGATACACCATCATTTCATCATTGTTGTGTTTAGGGCGTACGCGCGAGAGGCGCGACACATTACACACCCCGCCTCCAGCAGTGCGGCGGTGTCGGAATGTTCGAAAACAGTGTGGGATTACAAATTTATTTAAATGTTTAATTTAGATTCCAATGTAATAGTTTACAAACTGAAAAAGTTATATACATTGTATTTAGCATTTATGGTGAAGATGATGACATCAGATGAACGATTCTGTTAAACAAAGATTGTAGCAAGAGGTCCCTGCCAGTTCCTGTTCACTCCATTGTAAGTTAAATGAGTCCGATCACTGATACTCGAATCTTTTGTTCTGCAAATGGCTTTCGGAGCCCCTGGCCCAGACGTTGAATCGTTAGACTGATTGGATTATCACTGCAATCGAGTGTTATGCTGATTGGGTCTGTCTTTCTCTTTTGAGCAAGCCAGATAACCTGCCAAACCGGTTTTCTCTTGATAGAATCAAATCCTCTCTCATTTGCATGCTTTGTTTAAAGTCGTCACCCAGGTGCTTTGTTTCCATTCCTAAGCACTGCCCCCTAAATGTATTTAAACTACAATGTATCACTGCTTTAGTTAGACTTGGATGACTACAGCGACGCACAGCGAGTTCTCAATAAAAGAGTAACTTCTGTATGAAAGATATCCCAACGTCTCCTGGTCTCTGCTTCGTAGAAGATAAAAGTTCACAACAACAGAATACCGTCGCTCAGCCTTTTCAAACTTCTTTTTTTCCCCAAAGGAAGAACAAAAACGAACTTCGTCTGAAGTATATCAGGGCCTTAAGACCCCAGCCCGCCTATGTGCCAAAAGTTCCAACAACTCCCTTCAGCGAACAGGGCCCGTATTCACAAAATATTTTATCTTACCACTAAGAGTTCTAAATAACAGTAAAAGTTTTTAGCTAAGAGTTCTCTCTTAAAAGCTATTAATAAAGCAGCTGAGACAAACTTGTACTAAAGAATAGAGAGAAATCTTAAGCTAAGAGTAAGGGCAGGGTTGACCTCGTTGCTATGGATGATGTCAGCATGCTTACTAACAATGTTCACAGTGATTGGCTAATGGCCTTGGTCAGAGATTAATTCATGGAAATAATGTATAGCACAAAATTTTGTTGCCGCATTCAAATAAAGATTTTAAAATGCAGGATACGTGTGTCAGGGATTTATCACAGTCACAGCCACCTCTGTCACTGGCCACAACAATCACCAGATCATAATCACCTGAATACTGATCACCCGCACCTGCAGCCATCAATCAGCACTCCCTCAAATACATGCCTCACTCAGACACTCATCGTCCGGTCTACTGTTCACCACCTTGAACTGTTCCCAGACCCAGTGTGCACTAACCTGTGTATACTTACCTTTAGGACTCCCAACGATCTTCCAGCGATTCTCCAACGAAGAACTCCATTGTTCCTGGTTCCTGCTCTCCTCTGATCCTGCAATGAATAACTATCATCAGTATACAGCTAAGACCCTTTGAACTGATTCTATCCCCATAAGTCATAAGTCACCTTTATTTATATAGCGCTTTTACCAATACAGATTGTGTCAAAGCACTTAACAGTATCAAATTGGAGGACAGAGTGTCAGTAATGTATAATGATAAGATTAAACACTCAATTTTCAGTCAAAGGCATTTCATTATTGAATTCAGGGATGTCATTGTCTAGCTCAGTTTAGTTTAAATAGTATCTGTGATAAATCAGCGATAATCGCTAGAAATTAAGTGTCATTACATTGGGACCTGTCCCATCAGACCCCCACGTCCTGCGGTATCACATTTCTGGCACTGGAGGGACCCACGGTGGACATCATCCTGGGACGCCCCTGGCTCATCCTCCATTCTCCAGATATCAGATGGGACTCCTGTGAGGTCATTCGCTGGAGCGAATTCTGCGAACTCTACAAGTCCCCATCTGTCCAGATCGCCTTCACGCGTATTGAGAGTCCCAAGTCCAGCGTGACTCCTTCCGTTCCATCTGATTATGTGGCGTTCCAGGATGTCTTCAGCAAGCAGGCAGCCACTTAACTACCACCTCATTGGCCATGGGACTGCGCCATCGACTTTCTGCCTGGAAATAAACTCCCCAAAAGTAGAGTATATCCACTGTCCATCCTGGAGCGCAAGGCTATGGAGGAATACATCTAGGAGGCTCTTCCCCAAGGATTCTTCCAGCCATCCAACTCACCGACAGCCTTGAGTTTCTTCTTTGTGGGTAAGAAGGATGGGGGCTTGCGGCCTTGAATTGATTACCGAGAACTGAACTCCCAGAAGGTCAAGCTCCCCTATCCACTTCCCCTGGTCCCTGCTGCTCTCGAGGAACTCCGTGGGGCAAACATTTTTTCCAAGCTGGACCTGCGGAGCGCATATAACCTCGTTCGAATCCGTTAAGGTGATGAATGAAAGACGGCCTTCATTAAGGTAAAAAAAAAAAAAAAAACTGGACGCAAGAAGAACTGTTACTTCTTGCCTAACTGGTTAATGAAAACAAGAATCAGAATCAGAATGAGCTTTATTGCCAGGTATGTTTACACATACGAGGAATTTGTTTTCGTGACAGAAGCTTCCACAGTGCAACAGAAAGACAGCAACAGAACAAAAAAACACAGATTAAAAAAAAAGAATAAAAAAAATAGAAATAGTAAATAAAGAATAAAAAGATACAAATTGACAATTGTATGCACAGGTATATAACAATAGACAGTTGTATGTACAGGTATATTATGTGCAAATTGAAATGAAGACTAAGTATGTGTGTTAGATAAATAAGTGTATAAGTATATAAATAGTGTGTGTTCATGAGATGGATTGCCTGAGGGATTCTGATGTTCCTATGTCTGGTTGTTCTCAGACCTCTGTAGCGTCAACCAGACGGCAACAGTTCAAAGAGTGAGTGTGCTGGATGTGAGGGGTCCAGAGTGATTTTGCCAGCCCTTTTGCTCACTCTGGATGAGTATAGTTCTTGGAGAGTGGGGAGGGTTGTACCAATGATTCTCTCAGCAGTCTGGACTACCCTCCATAGCCTACTGAGATCAGATTTGGTAGCTGAGCTGAACCAGACAGTTATTGAAGTGCAGAGAACAGATTCAGTGATGGCGGAGTAGAACTGTTTTAGCAGCTCCTGAGGCAGGTTGAACTTCCTCAGCTGGCGAAGGAAGTACAACCTCTGCTGGGCCTTTTTCACAATGGACTCAATGTGATTGTCCCATTTCGGGTCCTGAGAGATGGTTGTGCCCAGGAATCTGAATGACTCCACTGCAGTCACAGTGCTGTTCATGATGGTGTGTGGGGGGAGAGCAGGGGGGTTTCTCCTGAAGTCCACAATTATCTCCACTGTTTTGAGGGTGTTGAGCTCCAGGTTGTTAAGACTGCACCAGACAGCCAGCTCCTTAGCCTTCTGTCTGTAAGCAGACTCGTCACCGTCCTGAATGAGGCAGATCAGTGTGGTGTCATCTGCAAACTTCAGGAGCTTGACAGAAGGGTCCTTTGAAGTGCAGTCAGTTGTGTAGAGGAAGAAGAGCAGTGGGGAGAGAACACATCCCTGAGGGGCACCAGTGCTGATCATGATAGTCCTGGATGTGAGTTTGCCAAGCCTCGCTAGCTGCTGCCTGTCTGTCAGGAAGCTGGTGATCCACTGACAGACGGAGGTGGGGATGGAGAGCTGAGTCAGTGTATTCTGAAGGGTGTCCGGGATGATGGTGTTAAAAGCCGAGCTGAAGTCTACAAAACGTAGACCCTCACATAAGTCCCTGGTCTGTCTAGATGCTGCAGGATGAAGTGCAGTCCCATGTTGACTCCTCATCCACAAACCTGTTTGCTCTGTAGGCAAACTGCAGGGGGTCCAGTGGAGGCATTCAGATAAGCCAAAACCAGTCTTTCAAACGATTTCATGGCAACAGACGTTAAAGCCACAAGTCTGTAGTCATTAAGTCCAATAATTTTGGGTTTCTTTGGGACAGGGATGATGGTAGATCATTTGAAGCATGAGGGGACTTTGCACAGCTCCAGTGATCTGTTGAAGATCTGTGTGAAGATGGGGGCCAGCTGGTCAGCACAGGTTTTTAGGCAGGCTGGTGACACACAGTCTGGGCCTGGTGCTTTCCTTCTTTTGTTCTTTCTGAAGACCTGGCACATGTCATCCTTGCTGATCCGAATTGTATGTGTGGGGGAGAGGGGGGTTGCTGGAGGTGTTAATGGTTGTGTGGAGAGGTGTTCAGGGCGGGTGTGGGGTGTTTATTCAAACCTGCAGTAGAACTCATTTACGTCGTCTGCCTTTCAGACCTTTCCACACTGAAGCAAAATCACTGGAAGAGAATTTGTCCCTTAGCTTGCCAGAATAATTCCTCTTTGCCACTCTGATCTCCTTTTCCAGTGTGTATTTGGCCTGTTTATACAAGACTTTACGCCACTTTCTGTAAGCATCTTCTTTGGCCTGACGGAGCTGTCTTAGTTTTGCAGTGAACAATGGTTTGTCGTTGTTATAGGTTAAATGAGTCTTGGTAGGAATGCACAAATCCTCACAGAAACTGATATATGAAGTGACAGTCTCTGTGAGCTCGTCCAGATCGTTGGAAGCAGCTTCAAAAACAGTCCAATCAGTAAGGTGGAAACAGGCTTTTAAAACCCGCTCTGTTTCATTCGTCCATCTTTTAACATTTCTTAATACAGGTTTTGCAGATTTAAGTTTCTGCCTGTAGGTCGGTATAAGATGAACCAATCAGTGATCAGAGAGTCCTAAAGCTGCTCGTGGAAGAGAGTGATATGCATCCTTTATCGCTGTGTAACAGTGATCCAATATATTACTCCCTCTGGTGGGGCATGTGATGTGCTGTTTGTATTTTGGCAGTTCTCGGGAAAGATTTGCTATATTAAAGTCCCCGAGAATGATTAAAGCAGAGTCTGGGTGTTTTTGTTCTGTGTCTGTGATCTGATCAGCGAGTTTCTGTAAAGCCGAGTTCATGTGCGCTTGCGGAGGAATGTAGACACTCACGAGAATGAACGAACAAATCTCCCAAGATTCGCCAGATGGATGCTAGGCTTCAAGCGTGCCAGCTCGCTTCCTCCGTCTACGCATACTGAAGCATTTGACCAGAGCTAAGGCTCCGCCAACTACAATGTCCAGCAAAATGTACGAATAGTCAAAATCCGGTAAAAGATTTTGTGGTGTTCTGCCGAATGTTCAGCAGGTCATCCTTGGTAAAAACTGATCATATTTGAGAAGCAAAAAACAGGAAAAACAAACAAAAAAACAGTACAAACACTGAAGAGCAACGCACAGTAGCTGCCACCTGCGGCGCCATCTTAGATCTGTCTATATTCTAATGCTATAATATATTTTTTCTGCCTTTCTATCATAGATAACAACCATAATGCAATTACTCTGATGTTACACAGCAGTGGCCAGTAAGTTAGGCTTTACATATAAATTGTGGATGGTGTCCAGAATGTTACACTTTATATTAAGTGGACAGTTCCTGATGAGTGACCATGTAAGTACTCTGGTATTACAGTGGTGCACCAACTCCAACTCGAGATCCAACTCCTCCCACTTTACATACCCCTAAACCTACCCATCTCCACCGCTTGGATCAAATTGTTCCAATTAATCTTTTACATATTGTTGTTGCCAAATGTAGTTATGCAATTCCTGTTACATGAGTACTTGGTGAAATGAAAAAAAAGTGTTGTTACCAATGTCCTGTTACACATTTGTACTTACACATACCATTCTGAGGGTTGTTACTTATGTGTAGTTACATAAATATTACAGCTGTAGAAACTATGTACCAATATGTACTTACACTGTGGTTACATTATACATACACATCTTGTAACTCTGTAAGTACACAGGTATTAGGGACACAATTTAAAGTGGGACCATATAATCTGCCAGCGAATCAATTCGCAAAATAATCGCTAGTTGCAACCCTAGATTTGTCTAACACAGGTGAGGTCTGACTTTGTTATTGTTCTCCTGCAGGTCTAAAGCTGAAGCCTGACCTCAGATCAGATCCTACAGGAGCTGCACTGACAGGAAACGCAGTGACTTTGACTTGTCAAATGGATCCGTCCACTGGATACTGGGATTTTTACTGGTACAAACACACACTGAACCCTGAGCCAGAGAAGACAGAAACAAACTCATACAGACTGAAGATTGATTCAGTATCTGATGGAGGCCAGTATTGGTGTAGAGCTGGACGAGGAGAACCAATCTATTACACAAACTACAGTGAAGCACTGTGGGTAAATGTTACAGGTGAGAGTGAATGTAGTATGTAATTCAACATACAGATCAGAGACGATATCGGCAGAACTTATAAAACTCTAAATGTCTTTGTACAGAGAGTCCTAAAGCTGTGGTGATGGTACGACCTGATAAAACTGTGTTTAAAGGAGAAAAAGTCACTCTCAGGTGTGATATAACGTGGGGAGGAGACACTGAGTGGACATACAGATGGGAAATAAATGGAACCAGCAACAAAATCTCAACACAAGAGTTGAATATCAGCAGTGTTGATGACTTTCACAGTGGTAATTACACCTGTTCAGGACAGATAAACAGTCAAAGCTCTCAACGAAGTGATGCTGTTATGCTGACTGTTTCAGGTGAGTTCATTTTTGATCAGCTTCTCCATCAGTTTCTCTACGGCTCTGTAACTCATGATGTTTTATTCAGCTGAAGCTCAGGCCACAGTGCGAGTGTCTCCACGGACATGGCTGACTGAAGGAGAATCAGCAACTCTGATCTGTGAGGTTTCAGGCTCCTCTACAGGCTGGACATTCAGCTGGTTCAGAGATCACAAGTATCTGTCAGACAGCAGCACAGGAGCTGGAGGATCTTACACTCTCTGCCCTGCTGCTCTACAGCACACAGGAGTTTATACGTGCAGAGCAGAGAGAGGACGAGCAGCCTATCACTCACGCAACAGCAGCACACAACCACTATGGGTCACTGGTGAGAATTTATGTTTGTGCTCATCCAAATTTCCATATTTTCCAAGTCTCCCTGCTGTCAGTTTTGAATGATATTCTCTTCTTTTCAGGAGTTACTGCTTCAGTGTCTCTGGTCCTCAATCCCAGCAGAAGCCAACACTTCTCATCAGACTCTCTTTCTCTAAACTGTGAAGATCAGAGTAACTCTGCTAGATGGACAGTTAGAAGATACACAGACAACTATATAGAAACTTGTTCAAAACGAACAGGATCTGCGTGTGTAATTGACTCTCTCAGCACATCTGACACTGGAGTGTACTGGTGTCAGTCTGAATCTGGAGAGAAACGTCATCTTCGAAACATCACTGTACATGGTGAGTCCAATCATGCTTACAACTATGAAACATAATAAATAACCATCTGTTTGAGATTTTAACCCAATGGGGTCGACAAACACGGATATGCGTTTTGTGGCATCTTCTCCTGATAACGCTGAAAAGAACTGAAATTACAATTTAATTTTTGATCATACAGACAAGTGCAATACATCAATCGAAACTGTTAAGTGTCTACTTTTGTGTACACTCACAAGAACAAAAAAACTTTTGTGCTTTTGGAAATAAAGAAAACAAACAGGGTGCGCTCTCTGTCTTCTCAGTCTCCGTGAACTGCTTTTAGAAACGCGTCACTAAAATTAACTGTAACTCGGCGAATTCTCAACACACAGACATGAGTTATCGAAAAAAAAAAAAACATTCCGTGATGAAGTAATCCATGTTAAACCAACATGATGTTAAGTCTTTCCCGTCTAACTCATTATCTCTAATGCAATTCCACCCCTCGC
The DNA here is from genome assembly GCA_036784905.1 of Acrossocheilus fasciatus. Lineage (NCBI taxonomy): Eukaryota > Metazoa > Chordata > Actinopteri > Cypriniformes > Cyprinidae > Acrossocheilus > Acrossocheilus fasciatus. The sequence goes on from CM071959.1 coordinate 33,104,944, forward strand.
GGCTTGCCGCCGTACATATGTAAATATCCACGTGAGACACGCACACATGGACACGCCCAACATAAACAAAGAGCGAGGAGGTCATTCATCGCTGCTACTGTTAGTTTCTTCAAGACGACGAGCTGAGTAAAGGCTGGATTTCCCTCAAATGAAAAACAAGATTTCATCCAGTAGAGGAGATCAATCTGATGAGTAAGTAATGTTTCTTTTTTTGCATTAGTTAAGGTGTTATGTCATAAACTTGAACACATTTAGTTGGGTTTTTCCCAAATTACAACATGATGAATGCTACGCATCTAAGAATGTTTAGACCATGTTTACTATTAATACTCTGTTCACAAATATATTTTGATAGCATGCTACACAATAATAAGTTTCTCAGTTATAAAATATCCTTGGTACAAAGTGCATCCTTATATAGTACGAAGCATGTGTGAGTCTATGGCTACAGACTCATATCATAGGCTACTATAAAATCATACATACTAGGCTATTGTTACGGGCGTGTGGTTGTGGCATAAACAAAATAAACATAAATAAAAGATGGGAGAATCATATATAAATATACAGATGCTACTGATATTAATATGCTCACAAATGTTTTCTTTTTCTTTTTTTTTTGGGTTGTTTGTATTTTATTGAATCAGATACCTGCACCACAGATGAATCCTGATGACTTTCTTCAAACTGTTTTCCTCTGAGAGCGCTGTATCAACATCAGAGTTCAACTACACTGATATTCTATAGTAAAACAAGCTCCTTGACTACTGATTGTTTTATCTTCTTCTTGAATCCATGGAAAGTAGAAACACTTAAATAACACACGTAAATATCAGGTCTGATTTACTTGTTTCACTTTTTGAACTTGTTGAATCTGTTGCAGGAATGACTCAAAGTCTGTTCACATCTCTGTGATTAGATCAGTGTGCACAATAAATGTGTCTTTGACCTTCATTATGTATGTTTTGATTATACTGTGTTGCAAATAAAATACAAATAATTTAAAAAACACATTTGTTTCAATTTCCTCACATTCTCTCTTACCTGCCTCAAAGTCACAGTCACACTGATGGGCCATTAGGGGAGGGCCCTTTGTCTCTAGGGTGACAATCACCTAATATTCAAGGACATTGCCACTCCCTCGCATATAGGCTTTCGATCATAAAACACGTCTTTAAAAATGAAAATCAATATATTGTTTTCTGTGAGCAAGTAAACAAGATGATTTTCACATAATTTTGAAGCAAAAATTATAGGCTACAAGATCCAGTTCTCAAAAGTCTTGTGAACAAATGTTCTGTATGTGTTTTATGGCCTTATTTCAGTGACTTCAAAATTTTAGTTTTTCACTAACCACGCATAAACGTTGCTTTCTCAAAAAAACAGTCATGTACATAAATGCTGCTAACATATTATTGTAGCCCAGTTTGTGCTGTTTACAATGTTATTAGACTTTAGCCGTTTATATTTTATAAGCAACAGAAAAAAGCACAAATGTAAGGGCATGTCAAAACTTCTCCAGGCCCCCAAAACACCCTCAGACCCCAGAGGGTTAAAAAGTAGTATATTTCAGAACTCAGTAATGTAGTGATGTATTAGACCACAGGTTTTCAAACTTTATTGGCAGCCAAACCCCTTAGACCTAAATTATTTACTTGAAGTACCCTCTGAGATTTTAAGTAAATGATTCAATATTTTAATGGCACATTTGCATGTTTAACTTAAAAAAAAAAAAAATATATTATATATATATATATATATATATATATATATATATATATATATATATATATATATATATATATATATATATATATCAGTTTTAAAGTTTCAGTAATATTTGCTAAGCAATTGCTTTTATTACACTCAAGAAATTATAAAAATTCATATTACAGTAATTTATAATGTATAACATTTTTTACACAATATTTTTTAATAAGGGTTTCCTAAAAAGATAATTATTTTTATATATTTAAGATTTTACATTTATATAACATTTGTATAAACCTGTAAAATGTATTTGCAAAAACTTTTTTAATTTAATTATTAATATTTATTTATTTGTATTAATTCACTGATGGTATACACTCGTAGGCATACCTCGAGTATACCAATGTATAGGGTGACCACCTGGCAATAGATCTGTTGCGGGACAGTAGATGTGATTTTGTGGGAAAACGCCGGACACGTGTGATACAGATACATTTACTACGGTTATGTTGTGTAAATACTGATTTACATTCATTGTCATATGCGCTTATTTATGATTCTGAGCGTGCACAAGTAAGCGAGAGAAAGCGTGTCCATTTTGTTTGAGAGTGAAGAAAATCCACCTGCATGGGAGGGAAGAGATTTGTGCTAGCGCATTTTGATGTGCCTTCGCATTACAGTGCGCTCTGTCTGGACATTTGTCATTAAAATAACACCATAGAAACCGTCTCAAACGACCCATTAAAATAAGAAGAAAGTTGTATTGATTTTTTTTTTAAATTGGTTAAAATGAATGGAGAATATTGTGTTTTTCCGTGTGTGTTCAACCATTTCCGTCGGTGGTGCTAGATCACTTGATGAGGTCCGCACGTCCTTTGTGCAAAAACTAGGCTACGTTAATCATGTACCAACTCACGAACCCCCTGCAATTCCCTCACGAACCACCCTGTATTAGACTAACGACTTGGGTTATGTCTGTAACCCTGGTTTCCTGAAAAAGGAATAAGACGCTATGTCATCATTAAGATGCTTTGGGAATGCCTCTGCATGATTGCGTATGAAGCACGTGTGTCAAATCCATCAATGGCAAAGCAGAACATCACAGGCAGGGTGACGCAGGGAATAGGAAGCATAAAAGCGCATCTGGAATAGCCAGCTTTAGCTTCTCATAGGACGAAGCAAGTCACTCACAGGGGTGCGGGAAGTAAGGCAGGGAGAAGCAGAGTCTTGTTCTATTCTCAGGGAACCAAGGTTACAGACATAACCCCACGCTGCATTGTCATAGAGATGCTTTGGGAATGATATGTATGATATAACATACATCTTGAAGGGAAACCCCAGAAAGTAAAGCCTTAGAGGCCACCATCCTCCCATTAGAATGTGCTCTGACAGCCAAAATAGAGGGCTGACCAGAGTCCTCATAATCAAGTGAAATCAGCATCTCATAAGCATCCCCACCAGAACATTCTTATCATTCAATAATGATAAGCCGTGGTTCACAGGGAAACTCAAACAGCTTTGTCACGCCAAAGAGGACACTTACAGAAGTGGGGATAAAATCTTGTAAAACCAGGCCAGGAACATACTAACAAAGGAGATCAGAGTGGCTGAAAACAACTACTCTGAGAAGTTGAGAAAAGAACTTTCAACAAACAATCTGGCGTCAGTATGGACTGGTCTGAGGAACATCACCATGTACAAGACACCAACCCCAAAGTTTGTGGAGAATCAACAACTGGCTGACGATCTCAATGTGTTTTAGTGTCAATTTGAAAAGGCCAGACTGACACTTCTCTTTAATATTAGTGTTTTATTACCTTAACTTTCCGTTTGTTTGCACTATGTTTGTACTTTCTGTACCAGAAGCTCCTAACACCAAGACAAATTCCTTGTGTGTGTGTGTGTGTGAGAACACACTTGGCAATAAAGCTCTTTCTGATTCTGAAATAGACTCAACTATACACTTGCTGAGAGTTTGCTTGGACACTGGAGAACCTCTATTAGGAGATACAAAACAAATAACTGATCAGATTTCCTCGACAGCTTCTCCTAGTGTTGATCCTGAAATGGAGGAGGACAGAAATCCTGGAAGATTATAGGCTTTGGCACATTAGTGGGCACCTAAGACACATAACCCAGATTGGGGTATAAAAATGCTTTGATCATTCCTGGAGCAAACTAAAGGCACGAGAGGGCCTGAATGTCTCAAACTGTCTTAAGAGATATAATGGCTAGAAGAAAAACAGTTTTGAGGGTCAGAAATTTCTCTGAGACTTCTTCCAGAGGGTCAAAAGGAGCCACAGATAAACCTTCTGAAAACCATACACAGGCCGGCCAGAATCGGGCTAAAAGCAACAGATGGATTCCATCCCAGTGGACTCTCTCCAGAACTCCCAGGAGCAGAGCAATTGGGGGGGAAAACATACAAACGAAGCCTTGGCCACGTCTGTACCATGGCATCCAACCCCAGAGGAGAGTGTGTCATTTCTTGAGATGCAAATAAGTGCTTGGCCGAACTTCAACCAAGGGTCTGTCGTTAATGTCTTGCAACGACATGTGGCTCCCAACATAGGATAACATAGGGGAAAAAAACAAGGTTTTTTCCACATTGACAAGGCGCAGATACACCTGCATGTGACCTTGATCATGCAGAACGTAACACTTTATTTTGATGGTCCCTTTTGAACATTCTGTTGACACTAAGTAATGCTGCAACTACATGTCAATAAACTCTCATTAGAGTATTAGTAGACTGTCTGCTTCATATCTGCTAACTTTTTATTGTGATGGTCTCCCAACATATACTCTACTGACTGTAAGTAACTTTGCAAGTACATGTCAACTTATTCTAACCCTAACCCTACCAGTCTATTAATACACTACTAACACTCTAATGAGAGTTAGTAGAAATGTAGGTGCAAAGTTACTTAGTCATTTCGGAAACATGCTGGGTGATAAAGCTAGACTGAATGGAAGAACTCGATGTTGGTACGCTTCGCCCCCAAAAGCAAACCTCAGGAACTTCTTGTGTTGTGGAAGGATGGAGACATGGAAGTATATGTCTTTTAGATGTATCGTGACAAACCAGTCCTCGGATCTGATTTGAGTCACAATTTGCTTTAACCCCTTAGCGGTCAAAGATTGGCGACGGCCCTAGATGAATGATGTTTCACTTTAACAGCACGTTTAAACGTCACACTCTTACTTGATCTGGACAAACTGTGCATCAGTAGAAAGATTTAAAACTCTAGTTTCGACATTTGACCACTGTTTTGATAAAATATTGTTGCAGTGACAGTAATTTAGTAATTCATGTCAGGAGTGCAAAATAATAAATCTGTACATGTCATTTTTGGAATAGAAATTCTCGACGCATTCATATTCAGTCACATCAGCAGCGGTTTATTTGTGTTCACATAGACTCACTCAACAGCATCAATAAGGGCTTATAGTCCAAAGATGCATATACATGGATATATATATATATATATATATATATATATGTGACCTGATCCAGCAAAATGAATCACAGTGACCCAATGGAAAGAGGAGACCATACGCTTTAAAATGATATCCTTGTCAAAGTCATACCTTGAATGGTTTTAAAGATATACCCATTTGAATTATGGTCGTCTGCCCTCTTTTCCCAACTGAAAACCTGAGAAAATCTCGTTTAAGGTTTTTTGCCCGTTTTTTTGTTGATATCTTTCAAAAACCATTGCATTTAAAGGGATAAACTATTTATTTTACATCTTAATTTGATCAAAGACATTTGTGTATATACACTGAACAAAATTATAAACGCAACACTTTATTTTTGCCCCCATCTTTCATGAGCTGAACTCAAAGATCTAAGACTTTTTCTATGTCCACAAAAGGCCTATTTCTCTCAAATATTGTTCACAAATCCGTCTAAATCTGTGTTAGTAAGCACTTCTCCTTTGCCGAGATAATCCCGAAAACCAGTCAGTATCTGGTGTGCCCACCATTTGCCTCACTCAGTGCAACACATCTCCTTCGCATAGAGTTGATCAGGTTGTTGATTGTGGCCTATGGAATGTTGGTCCACTCCTCTTCAATGGCTGTGCAAAGTTGCTGGATATTGGCAGGAACCGGAACACGCTGTCGTATACGCTGATCCAGAGCATCCCAAACATGTTCAATGGGTGACATGTCTGGTGAGTATGCTGGCCATGCAAGAACTGGGATGTTTTCAGCTTCCAGGAATTGTGTACAAATCCTTGCAACATGGGGCCGTGCATTATTATGCTGCAACATGAGGTGATGGTCATGGATGAATGGCACAACAATGGGCCTCAGGATCTCATCACGGTATCTCTGTGCATCCAAAATGCCATCAATAAAATGCACCTGTGTTCGTTGTCCATAACATACGCCTGCTCATACCATAACCCCACCGCCACCATGGGCTACTCGATCCACAACATTGACATCAGCAAACCGCTCACCCACACGACGCCATACACGCTGTCTGCCATCTGCTCTGTACATTGAAAACTGGGATTCATCCGTGAAGAGAACACCTCTTCAAAGTGCCAGACGCCATCGAATGTGAGCATTTACCCACTTAAGTCAGTTACGATGACAAACAGCAGTCAGGTCGAGACCCCTATGAGGATGACGAGCATGCAGATGAGCTTCCCTGAGATGGTTTCTGACAGTTTGTGCAGAAATTCTTTGGTTATACAATCTGATTGTTGCAGCAGCTGTCCGGGTGGCTGGTCTCAGACAATCTTGGAGGTGAAGATGCTGGATGTGAAGGTCCTGGGCTGGTGTGGTTACATGTGGTCTGCGGTTGTGAGGCCGGTTGGATGTACTGCCAAATTCTCTGAAATGCCTTTGGAGATGGCTTATGGTAGAGAAATGAACATTCAATTCATAGGCAACAGCTCTGGTGGACATTCCTGCAGTCAGCATGCCACTTGCACGCTCCCTCAAAACTTGCGACATCTGTGGCATTGTGCTTTGTGATAAAACTGCACTTTTTAGAGTGGCCAGCCTAAGGCACACCTGTGCAATAATCATGCTGTCAAATCAGCATCTTGATATGCCACACCTGTAAGGTGAATGGATTATCTCAGCAAATGAGAAGTGCTCACTACACTCTCAGAAATAAAGGTACAGAAGCTGTCACTGGGGCTGTACCTTTTCAAAAAGGTACATGTTTGTACCTAAAGGGTCCATTTTGGTACTTTAAAAGTACATATTAGCAGAGGCGGACAATCCAGGGGTCAGAAAGTAAAAGTCCTGCCATATTTTTGTTCCACCCATGAACTCAGCAGCTGATTTCACCAGAGGAGGAACCAAGTCATTCCTTTCAAGTCACAAGCAAGTCTCAAGTCAAATCCCAAGTCCTCAAAGAGTTAAATTTAATGAGATAATTAAGTGTCTAATTAAATGATGATTGTGCCTTAGTGATGAAAACCTGCTGTTATTGAGAATTACAGAGGATCAGATGTTGATGTTTTATTGGTTAAAATGATGCCACCATCACAGAGATCAGTGTTTGCTTTAGTTGGGCTCTTGGCCTTTGACTCCTGTGTTAGATCTCTCTTTGCAGCAATACGTGTTGCTGTAAAGTACAGAGATCAGGGCTGCACAATGAGCAACCATGCTTTTACAACTGTACTGATTGTATTTTTTATTTATTTTTTTTAGGTTTTGAGAAATCAACCCTGTGAAACAGCATGCAAGGAACTTGTTCTAATAGTTATGATGAATTCATTTGAAATCTACTGTTTTTAATGCATATAAACACTTGAACTCTTCTGGTATTTAGATGCATGCAGAAAAATAATACCTATCTGGCAGCAATGCCTTACCGTAATACCCCAAATCCTAGCGGACAAAGCATGACAGACTCAAACACTATGAAGTGAGCACATGCTTTCGACATGCCGTTTTGAGAACACTAGGAGGGAGCACGTTCTTTTCGCCTGTCTGGATACTTCAGACAGGCGTTTGCACCGCCAGTTTGGTTTACCTGTTTACACGTTCATAACGTGCTTTTTGTCCAACTCAAAACGCAAGTATTCGACGCCCATTTCTGTAATGATAAACGCACGTCAAAAACGCACGTTTTTGGTGACTCCAAAGCGTGCGTCAACAACGAGCGTCTTTACAGCAAATCACACGTCGTGGACGCGCGTTTTGATTAAAAGAAACACGCGTTTCCGTCGCGCGTGTTCCAAGAACCCAAAGCACACGTCAACAACGCGCGTTTTTATGGCAAATCACACGTCGAGGACGCGCGTTTTGCTGACAAATCGCACGCTTTTGACATGTCAGTGTGCAATCAGACGCCCGAGCAGGCGTTTATGAATACTTTGGATTGCCATATGTGTATGAATCTCTCGCGCGCCTGTGTGGATCGGTGTGTCTATGCATCTCTCGCGTGTGTGTAGATTCGTATGTGTGTGTATGAATCTCTCGCGCGCCTGTGTGGATCGGTGTGTCTATGCATCTCTCGCGTGTGTGTAGATTCGTATGTGTGTGTATGAATCTCTCGCGCGTGCATTTGTGGGTTCGTTTTTGCGCATGTGGATCTCTCGCGTGCATTGTGGATTCGTTCGTGTGCGTGTGTGTGTGTGTGTGTGTGTGTGTGTGTGTGTGTGTGTGTGTGTGTGTGTGTGTGTGTGTGTATGGATCTCTCGCGTGCACGCGTGTGGATCTCTCGCGTGCATTTGTAGGAGGGTTTGATACTGTTTTCACTCCATAAGCATGACATTAGAGCAAGGCAGACGTAACTTGGACACGTTTCTAACCGGCATGCATCTCACAGTGATCAAGTGAACAAGCCTAAAGAAACGCTCAGAAGTGAAGAGAGGAGTTGAGAAAAGCAATGTTCATTTCTAGCGAATTTATTGAAACTTTTAAAACTTTAAGTAAACTTTAATAGTCATTTAAATACCTTTACTCAATTATCTGGACTACGAAACTTCGGGAGATTATTTTTGAATGTTTGTTTTTTGAAATTAGCTAAATTAGCTTTTTGAAATTAGCTTTTCATTGTTTTTCCACATTATCGGCCTGTATCTTAAAATGAAACATTGCGACTTCCGACTCATTTCGCCAGAATGGGTCACATATTTCTTCAGACAGAATCATAATTTCTATTAATTTTCCACTGATTTAGGCTATTTCTTTACCATTAGGACTTCCCAGTGCTGTATTTGTGTTTACTCTTCTGTGGTCGTTGTATGAGTCACACAGAAAGCTGATTTGTTGTGAAAAATGTCAATCTTATTCTGCATCACATCCCGCCCCTTCATCCTGTGATGCCTTTCCTGTGCTCTTCCTCCTACACATCTGAGTATAACAAAATGCAGATAAACACTTTTACACACAAAGAACAAAGATAATAAACACACAATTATGATATGATATAGTTTGTATGTGATTTTCTTGAGATTTGGGGTATTTTGATGATCATAATGAATATATACATATGAAATGCTAATTTGTGCAGCTATCTAAAAGGCTATAAATAACTTATTTTAAGAACAGTAAAGGACCAAATTCCACATGTGATCGCAAACGTTTAATACAAACACTTGATGGTGGTTTAAGGTGAGTTTTGAGTAAAATTGTACTAATAATCTCATTAATTGTCTTATATAGCTTGATGCTAACGTTAGCGCTAATGCAGCTGCAGAACAGGTGCAGTTCTTCATGATGCATTTTGTCATAATTCACGTAAGGTCGCAAGAAAATGTTTTGTTGAATTTTTTTTAAAGACTTCTGATAATAGTTGGGTAAATGTATACTGGGATTGAAGTGATGTGGCTTGGTAAACCTTGAAATGCCAGAATAAAGGCTAATAATGGCTGAATAAAACAAAAGAATAATGATAAAGGAATAATGAGGATGATGTCTCATACCTGGCAGAGGTGTGACAGATTCATTTAGTGAAAACAATAGAGACATGAATGAGGCAGTTTGCCGAGCCAAACGTGAGGAGACAACTTACAGGAGAGCTTACAGGGGTTAATTTTATTAGCCTTTTATTAGCCTTCTCTAAAAACCCACATGACATGGTCTTAGAAAATATTTAATAAAATTCACAGTTTTAGATATTATGTTCTTAAATTTCAAATGAACCATTAGTAGATTTGTTGCTTTAGCTTCATTGTGTTTCTAAAACCATATCCTAGAAGCAACATTTTTTTATACATTTAAAAAATATATTTTAAATATTTTTTATTTTTGTTTTCATGTTTGAGCCTATATATATTAACCTTTTTATTTTCGGTATGTCATTTGTGTCTCCATGCTGAAAATGGGGTGTGTGTGCTTATATAGAGAGACAACACTAAATAAAACAGATAGATGTACACAGAGTGCTTGTTGAGGCACAGAAGCTAAAGCTGGCTATTTCGTATGTGCTTTTACAGGTGCATCTCAATAAATTACATTGTAGAATGTCATGGAAAAGTTAATTTACAGTATTTCAGTAATTCAACTCAAACTGTGAAACTTGTGTATTAAATAAATTCAATGCACACAGATTGAAGTAGTTTAAGTCTATGGTTCTTTTAATTGTGATGATTTTGGCTCACATTTAACAAAAACCCACCAATTCACAATCTCAACAAATTAGAATACTTCATAAGACCAATAAAAAAAACAAAACATTTTTAGTGAATTGTTGGCCTTCTGGAAAGTATGTTCATTTACTGCAGTGGTTCCCAAACTTTTTTCTGCCGGGCCCCCCTTTGCAGAATAAAAAAAAAAAAATGAAGCCCCCCCAACGTTTATTGAAAGTAACAATAAAATTCGACAGAAAGTATAGCCTATTAATATTAAATATCAAAAAATTAATATTAATATTAAATATTCAGCTCTATGAAACAGAATCGGATATAACTTTTTTATAGTCCTACAAAGCTATTATTATCAGAGCACATGAGCAGAGCAGAGCGTCACGAGAGGGTGGCGTCATTTTACCACCGTTGTGCAGTACATCACAATAGCGCTATTGCAAAAAGGAACAAGTATACATTGAAATTTTCTGTCGGCGCGTTATTTGAGCGGACTTTGCTTTGCGCACATTTATAAAGTGGAATATTCAGCGGAGTGTCACGACGGCAGATTAGAGAGAGAGAGAGAGTGAGAGAGCGAGAGAGTGCGCGCTGAATACTGCCGGGCGGCGCGGCAGATATTTTCGGCTCATTGGACCGTTTTTCTCTTTTGAAATGTCGGTGTATCCCTATTAATATCAGCTGACTGTATGTACACTAGCCTTGCCGCGCCCCCCTTATCATAACTCAGCGCCCCCCAGTTTGGGAACCACTTATTTACTGTATATGTACTCAATACTTGGTAGGGGCTCCTTTTGTTTTAATTGCTACCTCAATTTGGCGTGGCATGGGGGTGATCAGTTTGTGGCACTGCTGAGGTGCTATGGAAGGTTTCTTTGACAGTGGCCTGTTCAGCTCATCTGCATTTTTTGGTCTCGTTTCTCATTTTCCTCTTGACAATACCCCATAGATTATCTACGGGGTTCAGGTCTGGTGAGTTTGCTGGCCAGTTAAGCACACCAACATCATGGTCATTTAACCAACTTTTGGTGCTTTTGGCAGTGTGGGCAGGTGCCAAGTCCTGCTGGAAAATGAAATCAGCATCTTTAAAAAGCTGGTCAGCATAAGGAAGCATGAAGTGCTCCAAAATTTGTTGTAACTGTCCCACTAAGAACCACCCAGTGAGACAAGCCACAAATAAATTTGAGGGAGGGACTCACTGGCCAAACTTTTACTTAAAAGTAAAAGTACATAAACACCTTAAACCCCAAGAACACAAATATACATCTGACACTGTTTGGAAATTAAGCATTGTCCTCTGTAGAATAATTCCAACTGCCAGGAGCTTAGAGTCAGTTGTACCCATTATATCCATGCAGATTAATTAAAGAAATGTCCTGTGAATGATCCAGACAACAAAGTGAAGATGCAAAGACTTGATACCATTGTCCTCTCTAGAGTATAGAACTCTCGGGTTCCAACCAAACACCTGGTGATGAAGCAAGGCCTTGATGCCACTGTCCTCAGGGTATAAAACTTTTAGGTTCCAGGACAAACAGCAACATAAAACCCCAAAAATTGAAGATGGTATATAAAAAAGTCCTTCTATAAACAAGACATATAAACTAGCATTAGCATGCCACTTGGAAACCAAACAGGAGTTATAAACATGAAAAACAAAATACAGCTTGCCCATGAAATAACCACATATAATACACCCAATAATTAACATAATTCAGAGAAAAGAAAAAAAAAAACACTTACTAGAATGAGCTTGAAACCAAAGTTTCTCAATCTGGACTCTGAACCATTTGGGTGAACCAAGGGAGAAGAACCATGCTTCCCCTTTCCCAAACAATACTCACTTCTTCTCCCCTAACCTGGCTATATACACGGGGAAATGCCACCTGGAGCCCCCCCCTAGTGCACATTAGTGGCATAACACCACAGAAAATAACAGGAACCAAACTCTGGGTGGTTACAGGGTGCAGTGACTTTGGTTTTCAAAAAACACAATGAACCAACACCAGCAGATAACATTGCACCCCAAATCATCACAGACTGTGGAAACTTAACACTGGACTTCAAGCAGCTTGGGCTATGAGCTTCTCCACCCTTCCTCCAGACTCTAGGACCTTGGTTTCCAAAACTTGCTCTCTGAAAAGAGGACGTTGGACTACTGGGCAACAGTCCAGTTCTTCTCTTTAGCCCAGGTAAGACGTCTCTGACATTGTCTGTGGTTCAGGAGTGGCTTAAAAAGAGGAATATGACAACTGTAGCCAAATTCCTCGACACGTCTGTGTGTGGTGGCTCTTGATGCCTTGAACCCAGCCTCAGTCCATTCCTTGTGAAGTTCACCTAAATTCTTGAATTGATTTTGCTTGACAGTCCTCATAAGGCTGCGGTTCTCTCGGTTGGTTGTGCATCTTTTTCTTCTACACTTTTTCCTTCCACCATAGGCGTAAATCCCGGGGGGGGACGGAGGGGATAGGACCCCCCTATCTGAGGCTTGTCCCCCCTAAAAATATCATTACAAGCGAATCTGTGTATTGAAAATAATATAATGGCATATACTTAAAATAATTATAACAAAATAAACGCAAAAAAAAAACGTTTTAAGTTCAGAAATTTTTTGATCCCCCCCTCCCTTTCCTCACAGTGGTTTGGTCCACTGCCTGCTTTCCTTCTTTACCGATACACACACACACACACACACACACGCACACACACACACACACACACACACACACACACACACACACGCACACACACACATGAGTCCGGTGAGAGAGAGCAAGTTAGTTATGTGTAAGTAGGCTGTCAGGGCTATTTTATTCTCTTTAAACATCGGATGAAATTATTCTTTCTCTTTAATACAGATGATGCTGGATCATTAATAAATTAATCATGACAAAAAAATTATGATATCCGATGTATTTTCTATGAGCGAGTTTAACAAGGTTAACAAGCTTAATACCGTAGCTTGTCACCCGCTACAACTAACACGGCGATAAGGCTGTGTGTGAACTGATATTAGGTTAAAATTGTAGACCTATACATGTTGGGCTTCGTTCAATATGATGTTAAGTGGCAGATCAGTGGGTTCAATGTGGTTGAATTAATGCGAAAGAGACATACTAGGTTTCAGACGAAACCTAAAATACTGAAGCAAAATAATAATTATAATATGACCGCGTGGTGAACCATGAACTCATACTTAAACAAGGTCCATGTACACATGCTGTGTACACATATCTATCCTTACAAGTACAATTTTGGCTGTATTATTTGTGTCCCCTTCAAAAATTGCTCTTGAGAAATTTTACGTTTATTGTCCCCCCCTACTGTCAGATGAAATTTACGCCCCTGCCTTCCACTCAACTTTCTGTTAACATGCTTGGATACAGCACTCTGTGAACAGCCAGCTTCTTTGGCAATGAATGTTTGTGGCTTACTCTCCTTGTGAAGGGTGCCAATGATTGTCTTCTGGACAACTGTCAGGTCAGTAGTCTTCTCTATGATTGTGTAGCCTAGTGAACCAAACTGAGACCATTTTGAAGGCTCAGGAAACCTTTGCAGATGTTTTAAGTTGATTAACTGATTGGCATGTCACCATATTCTAATTTGTTGAGATAGTGAATTGGTGGGTTTTTGTTAAATGTGAGCCAAAATCATCACAATTAAAAGAACCATTTAATACACAAGTTTCACAATTTGAGTTGAATTACTGAAATAAATTAACTTTTCCACGATATTCTAATTTATTGAGATGCACCTGTATGCTTCCTGCTTCCCTATGTCAGCCCACCCATGACATTCTGCTTCGCCATTGATGGATTTGACACATGTGCTTCAGACGCAATAACACAGAGGCGTTCCCAAAGCACCTCCATGATGACGCAGTGTGAGTTCTCTTGAAAGGGAACTGAAAATGTCTGAATTAATGTTTTGGAAAGATGTTTGTTTGCCAAGGCTGCTTTTATTTGATAAAAAAAATATGGTAAAACAGTAAAATATTATTGCACTTTGAAATAACTATTTTCTGTGTTAATATTTAATAATGTGTCATTTATACATGTGATCAAAGCTGCATTTTCAGCATCATTACTCCAGCCTTCAGTGATGCTTCAGAAATGATTCTAATATGCTGATTTGCTTCTCAAGAAACATTTATGGTTATTATCAGTGTTGAAAACAGTTGGAAAACCTGAATTTTTTTTCTTCTTTGGTGAATAGAAAGTTTAAAGAACAATTATTTTTTAATATAAACCTTTTGTAACAAACATCATTTTGATCAATGCATCACATTTCATAAAGCGTCCTTGCTGTGTAAAAGTATCCATTTCTCAGTTATCTCCTCATTAACATTTTGCCATCCAGATCTTAATAATTTAACCAGCCTGTATCATCACTACTAGGGGTGTGCAGCGGAGCCATTACTTGTATCTGTATCTGTATCTGTATCTGTATCTGTGACAATCTCAAAATTATTTGTATATGTATTTGTATTCGAATAGATCCGGAAGTGGGCATGGCTTAACCCGGAAGTTCGTCAAATTACATAAAAATACCATTTTAAATGCAAATCTGTTCAACTCGTATGAACCTTTTCGAAATCCAACTGTAAAAATGCATTACATTAGCCCTTTTCGTGAATGGCATTACATTTAATTATACAAGACGAAGAAAAGCGATGTTTGATCAAGACTTTTGGAGGGTCCAAATGATTTGTTGCACTCTGTTGATAAAAAACTCGTAAATGATCACAGACTCCCGCAACACATGATTTAAGTTACTTAAAGTTCAAGCGAGCTTTATTTTCACTCTGCTATGAGTACTGAACACTTTCTTTCCATTTCTTTTATTTTTTCTGCTTTTTTTTTCTACTAGTGCTCTTATTTAAGATTGTGGATGCTTGTCTCGTCAAATTTGTACACAAAGTTTCACTGGAAAATAAGAAGAATTAAGTTATTTTTCTTTTTTGATAAAGTTTGAAATAGAAGATAATTACAAAGTTATAATTTTAATAAAAAAGAATACTTTCTTTAGTTATACAGTACAAGGCATATTTGTTAAGTGAAAACTCTAATTTCTGAGAGAAACGCAGACCCCAACGCGGCTATTGATTTTCACTCATTTCATTCATATAGGCTAGTTTACAGTTATTCACTTTACACATCCAAGCCCATAGCCAGCAATGAGGTCCAGACATCCGTAAATGTTTCATGTTCAAAAATAAAATTTGAAAACATGAAAAATTATTTAAAATCATGTCACTGAATAAATGCATGTGGCTGACTCGCAGCAGCTGCTGAGTGAAGGAGCTTGGCGCAAGTACAGCCTCCGCTCCGCCATGTTGCCAGATCTAGTTCTTATAAGCGTCCCTGGAATTGTTTTAATACTTAATGTACTTGAGGTTAGAGATTCTATATCCTATTTGCAAAATACAAGATTTAAATTTATTTTGATGCATTTTTCAGGGGATTGGTTGTGATTGTTTTTATAGCAATATCTGGCAACACTGCATCGCCGGCACTGACAGGCAGCAATCAAAAAAAGGTGCGTGCGGACAGTTTATTGCTGAGGAGACCACATTCGTTAGACAAACGCAATGATCACCATGATAATGGTTTTATTCAAATAACAGAAAAAAATATTTGGCAGACACAATCACATGACCTCACTAAATAGTGATGTTCCAGCAAACATGTGATTATTTCTGCCGAATATTTTTTCTGTTATTCGGATAAATTCTTTATTCGTTTTGAAGCCATTATCCATGCCTTTCTGAATAAGGTATTCGGCTTCGAGCACATCCCTAATCACTACCATCTGTTGATTTATTTCCTGTGTTTGTAGATGGTGCTGTGATTCTGGTTAGTTCTGTTGATCCTGTGATTGAAGGAGAGACTCTGACTCTACACTGTTTACATCGATCTACAAATTCCTCGATCCTCAGCACTGATTTCTATAAAGACGGATCACTGGTCCAGAATCAGACGACAGGAGAGATGAGCATCAGTGCTGTCTCAAAGTCAAATGAGGGTTTCTACTACTGTAAAAGAGAGAGAGGACAGTCACCCCACAGCTGGATCACAGTCACTGGTGTCTACAACTGTGAGATGATTTGATTTTATTCATGAGCATCTGATGAGACATGCCACACCATTATATACAAGTCTCTTGCTCTTATTCTGCTAGAGCACAACCAGTTATTGACGTCGTTGTTTATTTTTTCATGGAACTCACATGAAGGAAAGAATAACTACCAAAACATGCAAAATATACTGAAATATAGTGGAATCAACACCTTATAAACAACATTATTTAATGAAATGAGTGCTTTAGCTACAGCATAAGAATAAAGTCAGATGAAGCATTAGCCACTTTCCTGTTAAAATCTGACCAATTCATAATTGATTATTTATTTAAGTAGAAAGGAATGAATCTGATTGTGCTTATATGTGGTCAAACTATCCCCCCCCCCCTTCTTTCCTCTGTGGAACAAACAAACTTTATTTATTTATTTGTTTATGTATTTATTTATGTATTTATTTATTTTTAAATGTATCCATGTTTTGTGAAAAAAAAAACCCTTCAAAATATCTTGTGTTACACATGAGAAAGAAATCTATACAGGTCTGAACAACATGAGGGTATATTTTGGCAGAAAATTAATAAAAAATAAATAAATAAAAAACTATCCCTTTAATATGGAGCTCTAAAAGGAATAAAGATGAGAGGAAAAATATTTCAGAGCTTTTATAATCACTCACAAAACTGAGTTCCTTGAGAAACTTTTTGAAAGCCCTTCAGAGCTCCGTAATGTTGCTTAATAATGTGCTTGTGTTTCTCTTTTTCAGTGTCACATAAAGGTCTGATTTCTGTCTTCAACATCCTCCTTTTTTTGGCAGCTTCTCTGTGTCTGCTAGTGACAGCCGTGCTGCTTTTCAAATGTTACAGAGTGAGAGGTAAAACTTCTGTCTGATCTCTCTCTCTCTTTCTTAATCGCTTCACATATTCCCTCACTAATAGACATGCCATTACTGTTTGTCTCTTTATTATATATATATATATATATATATATATATATATATATATATATATATATATATATATATATATATATATATATATTCAACAGATGATGGTCATTCATGGAAGCAATCATTTGTGTATTTCACAGTTTCATCTGCTGAAGGTCAGTACACCGTAACAGAGGAAGAAACTTCAATCTGATATTAACATCTTTAAAAAGACTCATACTGTTAAGTCTGTTAACATGTTTGTCATCATTTATTGATCTTTAAGTATGGTTTCAAAATGTTGTAGTTTGTTCTTCTTTCATAAGATTCATACTTGAACGCTGACTTATATATAGTTTGTGTTTTTGGTATGTTCTTCAATAGTGAAAGGTGGACATTGATACAGTTGCCTGTATTACTGAACTTCGCTTATTTGAGTAATTTGTAAACAGTTTTATTCTGTATGAAATGTTCTGTGTAAATGAGTAACTGTTGAAATTAATGTGTGTATAATAGAGTGTCTCTTGGTTTTTCCTCATTCAAACCACCATTGGTAAACCACCATCTAATCCAAAAACAATATCTATGTCACAGTTATTTTCATCATGGACTATTAGTTTGAAGATTACCAGTAGAAGTCCATGAAAACCAGTCACATGTTTTCCTTTGTTCAGTTTTCCAGCCAATCTTTAGTTTTCATGGTAATTCATTTAATCAGCTCAAGTGTTACTCGTTATTTCATTTGTTTGGTCTGTATTTCAGTTTCTCTGCAAGCTCACTTTAGTGGTCTGGTCTTGATTGTGTTCTAACACACTGTTGCATTACTCTGATGATTGTGTTCTTTAATAAACCCTGTTTGAATTTCACTCATCATCTTCGACAATACATTACTGTTTCATCTATAACTGCATAATAAATCTTTATATATTTAGTGTCTGTAATTAAACAATTCAAAAGCATTTCATTATTTCAATTATTTTTTTGAAAGTTGCCCTTTAAAGTCACTCAGAGACAAACAAAACTATGAAATAAAAACTATCTGACAGATGTTTATAACAGGCCTATGAATGAGAAATGTTTTTCCACTGACAGTGATGAGATTTCAGATATTTCTACTTAGTCACAGAAAAGGAGCAGCGCCAAATGCCCAATGTCAAATCATACAGTTAGTCCGGTGCTTAGATCCAAAAAAACATGAAGTCAAAACAAAAATTAAAATCCGCACACGGTAATTGGCAGGGCTTAAACCTCCTCAAAAAATCTTTATTCTATGCTTCCTTAGAAACTGTACAAAAACAGTGAAAAGTGCACAAAAGTGAACAAACGAGACAAAGCTCTTCCTCAGTGCCACATCAATTAGTGAACACCTGCACCTATTTAAACATTAATATTCACCATGGACATCATAATATATGGGCAGGCACAAAAATATCAAGTTTACCTAAATAGATTCCTATACATATACTGTATAAATATAAATGGTAAAAAAAAAATCCTTAATGCAAAAAACTTTACAATATGAAGCATCATTAATACAGTATGCAAAAGTTTTTCTTCATTCCTAGTTTATCCATAGATCTTAATCATTTCAAAATGAATTCCTCATTCATACCAAGGGGATATAAAGATCTCAAATCAAAAACCCATTTGCATTCCCTTTGTAAAAGTCGACGTTCCATGTCACCTCCCCTTCAAAGTTGTGATATATGTTCTATTACTGTAAAGTCCAAGTCCGATATGGAATGTGACAAACTCTATCTTACAGTGGGTGTTGTCCCACTATATACGAATATTCCCCATAAGAAAGGTTTGAAGACTATGAAGTTTTTTTTTTTTTTTTGCTCTCATCAGACCAGATAATCCTTCAGGTGTTTTTTTAGCAAACTTCATGTGGGCTTTCATGTGTCTTGCACTGAGGAGAGGCTTCCGTCGGGCCACTCTGCCATAAATCCCCGACTGGTGGAAGGCTGCAGTGATGGTTGACTTTCTACAACTTTCTCCCATCTCCCGACTGCATCTCTAGAGCTCAGCCACAGTGATCTTTGGGTTCTTCTTTACCTCTCTCACCAAGGCTCTTCTCCCCCGATAGCTCAGTTTGGCCGGACGGCCAGCTCTAGGAAGGGTTCTGGTCGTCCCAAACGTCTTCCATTTAAGGATTATGGAGGCCACTGTGCTCTTAGGAAGTGCAGCAGAAATTTTTTTGTAACCTTGGCCAGATCTGTGCCTTGCCACAATTCTGTCTTGGAGCTCTTCAGGCAGTTCCTTTGACCTCATGATTCTCATTTACTCTGACATCCACTGTGAGCTGTAAGGTCTTATATAGACAGGCGTGTGGCTTTCCTAATCAAGTACAATCAGTATAATCAAACACAGCTTGACTCAAATGAAGGTGTAGAACCATCTCAAGGATGATCGGAAGAAATGGACAGCACCTGAGTTAAATATATGTGTGTAGGGAGTGAAATTATTTCCTTTATGAAAATAACTCATTGTGAAGCCAAAACTTAGGAACTCTTACAATGCAAATGCCAGGCCACAAAACAAACTCTTCAATCAGGCTTTGATCTCTTTGTGAAGCCAAACACCCAGAAACCCTTACAATGCAAATGTCATGCCGCAAGACAATAAACTCTCTAATCAGACAAGAAGATCTGAGAGAAAGACCATTTGATCATTGGTCCATTCACCCATCCTTCCCCCCTGGACTCATGGTACTGGTCACTGAACTCAAGTTGCTACTCTTACATAAATATTTATTATTTCTTAAGAATTAATGATCTTAACCCTTTCATGTTTGGTATCATTTTAAAGGTCTCGTTGCGATGGGTAAACTGGTCTCAGTTTCACAGTAGTCACTTATATTATGGGAAATATTGGAAACTTAAGTTAACTCTGTGCTTCTGTTGTGGGCGGTCTCCCTTCAAAATCTGATAAACATTGCTCTACAGGTGTGACCATTTGGAGCACGAGCACAGCTCCTACTGAGGTTTCTCATCCCCCATACACAGATCTAATCTGTTTTGGGGTAGAGAATAAATATTTATGGGCCTTTTGTTCTGGTAGTATTTAAGGGTAAGTTGCAAATCAGTCAGCGCGATTTGTAGCCAGATCAGCCCGTAGTATGGAGGGTATTTAATATGTTCCATACTATGTATCTTCTTCTCGAAGCCAGGTAAACATTTTATTCTTAGATTCATCTTTGAACAACTGTTGTTATGTATTTTTGAATTGGCTTCTTATTGTTTTATGTAATTGGCACGATATGTTTACCTGACTAATAATATATTGTTATATTTGATTTATTCTGATCTCTTCTGAAATCATTTTTCCTAGTAGATTAATGGTAGGGGTATTTCCGCAAATCTGCGTTCAGGACAGATCACACCAAAGCACTAATGGATGAACCATGGGGAGCACCATGAAGGAGACTTTGGATTTCTGACTGTCGCTGGCTTAACACGGTGTAGCTCTCATAATTATAGGGAAAAATACAATTTTTGTTATGAGCATGCAGGCGCAGCTCACTTAAAGGTATTATAACCGCTCTACACCCTCTGAGTAAGTTCAGAACTAACGAGTTTGTGTCGTGGATTCACAAAAAAATCGGTCTAAGTGTAATTCCTATGCAATACCTAGTCCCTAATGAAAGAAGAATTGAAAGTATGGGATTTTCGGAATAATCAAATATCTAAGTTAATGTACAATCGATATCTGTGATTGTTTAATTCTAAATATTGTCTAAGTTTAATGGTCACTTGAAATTAGAGTCAGATCAAGCACGGAGTTAGACTAAAATTGAAACTAAATACTAATAAATTAAGTTAATTCATAAACGCAAGTAAAAGACCGAATACGCATTAAACCTTCGACCAGGCCACTGGATTCCATTGTTTGGACTAGAGGGTGGATCCTTACAAGTGTCACAGCAAAGGGTCTGAATACTTAGGACCATGAGATATTTCAGGTTTTTTTTTTATAAATCTGCAAAAATGTCAACTTTTTTTCTTATCAAGTTTTTCTGTCAATATGGGGTGCTGTGTGTACATTAATGAGGAAAAAATTATCTTAAATGATTTTAGCAAATGGCTGCAATATAACAAAGAGTGAAAAATTTAAGGGGGCTGAATACTTTCCGTACCCACTGTATGTTAGGTGCAAATTTGAAATGTAATAAGTATGTATTTTAAATAAAAAATAAAAAGTATTATAGTGTTGTGTGTTTCATGTTTATTGTTAAGAGTTCAAATGTTCATGAGACGGATTGCCTGAGGGAAGAAACTGTTTCTGTGTCTCGTCGTTCTGGTGCTCAGAGTGCTGTAGCGTCGACCAGACGGTAACAGTTCAAAGAGGGACTAGGGTTAGGGTAATGAGGTTAAATATGAAATTGCACCCCCTTATAGGTTGGGGTGCACTTATTGTTAGGTACTAGGAGGCTGAAATTTGGTATATATAATAATTATGGGGTGCCCTATTGTTGGCACATAGTTTGGAAGATCTAGTGTCACCAGGTGACGAGATATGGTATTGCACCCCCAGTTCTATTGTACATAGAGAGCTGTAACTTGGTATGTATACTAATTGGGCCGCCCCAAGTTGAATGCTCCCTAGATAGACTGCTCCCTAGAACATAGTCTAGGTAGACTGCTCCCTAGATAGACTGCACCCTCAAACATAGTCCAGATAGACTGCTCCCTAGATAGACTGCACCCTAGGACATAGTCCAGGTAGACTGCTCCCTAGAACATAGTCCAGGTAGACTGCACCCTCGAACATAGTCCAGATAGACTGCTCGCTAGATAGACTGCACCCTAGAACATAGTCCAGGTAGACTGCTCCCTATAACATAGTCCAGGTAGACTGCACCCTAGAACATATTCCAGATAGACTGCTCCCTAGAACATAGTCCAGATAGACTGCTCCCTAGATAGACTGCACCCTCGATTATAGTCCAGATAGACTGCTCCCTAGATAGACTGCACCCTAGAACATAGTCTAGGTAGACTGCACCCTAGATAGACTGCACCCTAGAACATAGTCCAGATAGACTGCTCTCTAGATAGACTGCACCCTATAACATAGTCAGCTTACCTTTATTTATACAGAGCTTTTACCAATACAGATTGTGTCAAAGCACTTAACAGTATCAAATTGGAGGACAGTGTCAGTAATATATAATGATAAGATTAAACACTCAATTTTCACTTAAAGGCATTTCATTATTGAATTCAGAGATGTCATTGTCTAGCTCAGTTTAGTTTAAATAGTATCTGTGCAATCAAATCGGTGATAATCACTAGAAATTAGGTGAAATTAGGTAGTCCAGGTAGACTGCACCCTAGAAAATAGTCCAGGTAGACTGCACCCTAGATAGACTGCACCCTCGAACATAGTCCAGATAGACTGCTCCCTAGATAGACTGCACCCTCGATTATAGTCCAGATAGACTGCTCCCTAGATAGACTGCACCCTAGAACATAGTCCCGGTAGACTGCACCCTCGAACATAGTCCAGATAGACTGCTCCCTAGATAGACTGCACCCTAGAACATAGTCTAGATAGATTGCACCCTCGAACATAGCCCAGATAGACTGCACCCTAGAACATAGTCTAGGTAGACTGCTCCCTAGATAGACTGCACCCTCGAACATAGTCCAGATAGACTGCTCCCTAGATAGACTGCTCCCTAGAACATAGTCCAGATAGACTGCTCCCTAGATAGACTGTACCCTCAATTATAGTCCAGATAGACTGCTCCCTAGATAGACTGCACCCTAGAACATAGTCCAGGTAGACTGCACCCTCGAACATAGTCCAGGTAGACTGCTTGCTAGAACATAGTCTAGGTAGATTGCTCCCTAGATAGACTGCACCCTCAAACATAGTCCAGATAGACTGCTCCCTAGATAGACTGCACCCTAGAACATAGTCCAGGTAGACTGCACCCTATATAGACTGCACCCTCGAACATAGTCCAGGTAGACTGCTCCCTAGAACATAGTCCAGGTAGACTGCACCCTAGAACAGAGTCCAGGTAGACTGCACCCTAGATAGACTGCACCCTCGAACATTGTCCAGATAGACTGCTCCCTAGATCGACTGCACCCTAGAACATAGTCCAGATAGACTGCTCCCTAGATAGACTGCACCCTCGATTATAGTCCAGGTAGACTGCACCCTCGAACATAGTCCAGATAGACTGCTCCCTAGAAAGACTGCACCCTAGAACATAGTCTAGATAGATTGCAGCCTCGAACATAGTGCAGGAAGACTGCTCCCTAGAACATATTCCAGGTAGACTGCACCCTAGAACATAGTCTAGATAGTCTGCTCCCTAGATAGACTGCATCCTACCACATAGTCTAGGTAGACTACTCCTTAGATAGACTGCATCCTAGAACATAGTCCAGCTAGACTGCTCACTACAACATAGTCCAGATAGACCGCACCCTCGAACATAGTAGAGATAGACTTCTCCCTAGATAGACTGCATCCTAGAACATAGTCCAGCTAGACTGCTCACTACAACATAGTCCAGATAGACCGCACCCTCGAACATAGTAGAGATAGACTTCTCCCTAGATAGACTGCATCCTAGAACATAGTCTAGATAGACTGCACCCTGGATAGACTGCACCCTCGAACATAGTCCAGGTAGACTGGTCCCTAAAACATAGTCCAGATAGACTGCTCCCTAGAACATATTCCAGGTAGACTGCACCCTAGAACATAGTCTAGATAGTCTGCTCCCTAGATAGACTGCATCCTACCACATAGTCTAGGTAGACTACTCCTTAGATAGACTGCATCCTAGAACATTAGTCCAGCTAGACTGCTCACTACAACATAGTCCAGATAGACCGCACCCTCGAACATAGTAGAGATAGACTTCTCCCTAGATAGACTGCATCCTAGAACATAGTCTAGATAGACTGCACCCTGGATAGACTGCACCCTCGAACATAGTGCAGGTAGACTGCTCCCTAGAACATAGTCCAGATAGACTGCACCCTAGAACATAGTCCAGGTAGACTGGTCCTTAAAACATAGTTCAGGTAGACTGCTCCCTAGAACATAGTCCAGGTAGACTGCACCCTAGAACATAGTCTAGGTAGACTGCTCCCTAGATAGACTGCATCCTAGAACATAGATAGACTGCACCCTCGAACATAGTGCAGGTAGACTGCTCCCTAGAACATAGTCCAGGTAGACTGGTCCCTAAAACATAGTCCAGGTAGACTGCACCCTTGAACATAGTCCAGGTAGACTGCACCCTAGATACACTGCATCCTAAAACATAGTCTAGGTAGACTGCTCCCTAGATAGACTGCATCCTAGAACATAGTCTAGATAGACTGCACCCTAGATAGACTGCACCCTCGAACATAGTCCAGGTAGACTACTCCCTAGATAGACTGCACCCTTAAACATAGTGCAGGTAGACTGCACCCTAGAACATAGTCTAGGTAGACTGCTCCCTAGATAGACTGCACCCTCGAACATAGTGCAGGTAGACTGCTCCCTAGAACATAGTCCAGGTAGACTGGTCCCTAAAACATAGTCCAGGTAGACTGCACCCTTGAACATAGTCCAGGTAGACTGCACCCTAGAACATAGTCTAGATAGACTGCTCCCTAGATAGACTGCACCCTCGAACATAGTCCAGGTAGACTGCTCCCTAGATAGACTGCACCCTCTAATATAGTGCAGGTAGACTGGTCCCTAGAACATAGTCCAAGTAGACTGAACCCTCGAACATAGTGCAGGTAGACTGCTCCCTAGAACATAGTCCAGGTAGACTGGTGCCTAAAACATAGTCCAGGTAGACTGCTCCCTAGAACATAGTCCAGGTAGACTGCACCCTTGAACATAGTCCAGGTAGACTGCACCCTAGAATATAGTCTAGATAGACTGCTCCCTAGATAGACTGCATCCTAGAACATAGTCTAGATAGACTGCACCCTAGATAGACTGCACCCTCGAACATAGTCCAGGTAGACTGCTCCCTAGATAGACTGCACCCTCGAACATAATGCAGGTAGACTGCTCCCTAGAACATAGTCCAGGTAGACTGGTCCCTAAAACATAGTCCAGGTAGACTGCTCCCTAGAACATAGTCCAGGTAGACTGCACCCTAGAACATATTCCAGGTAGACTGCACCCTAGAACATAGTCTAGATAGACTGCTTCGTAGATAGACTGCATCCTACAACATAGTCTAGATAGATTGCACCCTCGAACATAGCCCAGATAGACTGCTCACTACAACATAGTCCAGGTAGACTACTCCCTAGATAGACTGCACCCTAGAACATAGTCCAGATAGACTGCTCCCTAGAACATAGTCAAGGTAGATTACTTGTGCCAAAAACATTGCTTAACAATGAGACTATATTTTAAACAATATACAAATGTGATTTTTATATCATTTTGCCTTCATTTTGCAAATTAAATGTCTTGCTGAATAAGAAAAATCATAGTGAGGGACAGGCCAAAAATCTTACTCTAATCCGCTTAAATGCTATTTATATTATTTAAAATACTATTTAATTTACTTTTTTAATGTAATATTGATGAAAGAATACATAGTATCATTATGTTTTAAATTGCAAATTTATTCATTGTTATATTAAATCTATGTTTGATTATTTCTTAGGGATGCAAAAGGCACTGATTTTTTTTTTTTTTTTTACTTTGAAGAGTTAATGGGTCTTTCTGTTTTTAATGTGAACATAAATTGTGAAACTTTATACAGTCATTTGAGCTTGTCTACAGTGTGCATTACTTTGTGTTACTTTACTTTTAGAATTCAGTCAAACCCAGCACATTTTGCTTTTACATTTATTCATTTAGCAGTAGTGACCAAACACCAAAGCTTCAAAGCTTGTATAAAAAATAAAAAAAAAACATTGAAGCACTGTATCGGAGCTTGATTCAGTTTGAGAAAATCACGTGATCTATGACGTCTGACGCTTCATTCACCTGAAAACCACGTGACTGCTTCAGTATCTGGTTCAACCTCAGCACCATTTCCTTTACATAATTGTACGTTATAATGTGTTAGCATTGTTTTTTTTTTGTTTGTTTGTTTTTTTTTTTTATCATAATTTATATAGTGAGTTAAAAAATGGACTTTGGCCATGAAATAACATTCTAAGGACCAAGGCAGAGTTACAATAATAATTAATAATTATTTTACTTATTTTAGTGCCTGTACACCAACACAAATGAATGACTTAGACAATGTCCATTATTAATATAAAATATAATAAACAAAGAATCAGTTGTAGATCCAGATGTAAAACCACTGGCTGTAATGTAACATAACACTTTGGAAGGTGTTATTTATTTTTATGATCACTAGATGGCCACAGCATAAACCGTTTTTAAAAAGTTTCGAGTAATGAACCTTCTTTCGATACAGTTGTGTTGAAAGCTTCGCTGGTTCAGAACGCTTCACTTCACTGTGACTATTTAGCAGATGCTTTTACCCAAAGCAACTTACAAATGAGGAGTTTTAGAGCCCAATAATTAACCCTCTGGGGTCGACAAACGCGTATACGCGTTTTGAGACAGATTTTCCTGATAAGGCTGAAATGAGCTTGAATTACTCTGCCATTTTTGATCGTACAGATAAGAGCAATACACCATTCGAATCTGTAAGGGGTCTACTTTTATTTGTATACACTCATAATAACAACTAAACTTTGTGCTTTTGAAGAATAAAGAAAACAAACAGGGTGCGCTCTCTGTCTTCTCCGTCTCCACGAACTGCTTTTTGAAACATGTCACTGTAACTCAGCAAATACTTCACACAGAGACATGAGACATATATCTATAGAAAGCTTGACATGTCTACTGTTAAATGAACTAAGTCTTACTGAAAACAAATATTCTGTGATAAAGTAATCCGTATGAAACCAAGGACATGTCCAGTTTTTCCGTCTGATCTCATTATCTCTAATTAGGTAATGCCCACACCACCATAAACAAAGTGGCAACGTGTTCATCTCGGATACTTTTCAGATTTAGAAGAACACTCTGTGAGGAATAAGCCTTGTATTTACCTCAGAAACGCGCTGAGAGGAAAAAGCTTTGTTTACCTCACAAACCGAACGTGAGCGCAGCTGGAGCCAGCGGAGGAGGAGACCTTCTATGCTGAGTAAGTAATGTTTCTTATTGGCATTTGATAATGTGTTGTTGTAACAAAGTTGAAGGCATTTACTAGGTGAACTTTTCCCGAACTATAACTCCAGAATAAAATGTGTGTAATTGCGTGCAACATTTTGAAATATGATAGGCAACCTTTCATTGCATTTAAATGTTGCACGAAATGAGGATAGTTATACATTCTAAAAACAATGATATAAACAGTGATATAAAAGTAATGTCTAAGAAAGTTTAGACCAATCTTTACTGTGAAGTAGCCTACTCTGTTTGCAAATACCTGCTCAAACATGTTTATAATAAGCTTAACAATAATAATTTAGTTTCTCAGTTATAAAATGTTGTTTTTGTATGATAATACATGCAAAGCATGTGTGCATCTATGTTATAAAATCAAGTGGGCAACAATGGTGATTGCTAATGTAATAATATAGTTGCTCCTGACAAGACTATCAACATGCTCACTAATTTATTTATTAATTTTAGTGTGTGTGTGGGGGGGGGGGCTTTATTTTGAATAGTAACAATATGTAGGCCTATATATTATAATACATATAATGTACTGTTTTTGCTGTACTTTGGATCAAATAAATGAGTTGAAGACACTTCTTCAAATAAAAAATATTACAAATCTTACTGTTTAAATAATTTGACTGGTAGTGTATGTATTGTCACCATGTTTGCTTTGTCTTTGTCCGTTCATTGTGTTGCTCACGTCTGTTTTGTGTTTTCTCATGCAGTTTCTGCTGTCTGCTGTTTTCCTGAGTTCCAGTTTCCTGCCACTGTTTTGGATATTTTGGATATTGCACCGACGATGTCTTGACTCTTCTGTTGATTGTTTATTTGTTCCTAATAAACTGTTTAACTGCACCCGCAAGTGAATCTCAAGTTATTTTATGTGATAGTTATATGTATACACATTTATTTTTTCCTCACATTCTTTCTCTTCTCTCTCAGTCACACACCTGACTGAATGGCTCATTATGGAGCTCATTATGCGGGCCTTTGTCTTCTCAGGTGTGAGTCACGCCCTCTCACATAGAGCCTTTCCACTCAAAAAGTGACTTAGAAAATTTAAATCAATATATTGTTTTCTCTGAATGAGTGAGTTAGATTATTTTCAGATCATTTTGAAGCAAATATTCTAGGCTACAAGATCGAGTTCTCAAAAGTCTTGTGAACAAATGTTCTGTATGTGTTTTATGGCCTTATTTCAGTTACTTTAAAATTTTAGTTTTTTTCTAACCACGCATAAACGTTGTTTTCTCAAAAACACAATCGGAGGGTTACGTAGGTAACCTAGGTTCTGTGAATGAAGTCAACACGCCACAGTATGGGTCAGCCTCGCTAAGGATGAGCTGTCAGGAGACGATATATCAAATTAACCACGCCCCGCTTGCAATCACCTCCTATAAATACAGGTGTTAATCAGCCGGCCCTTTCTCTTTTTCCGACTGGCTCTAAGCAGTCCCCGAGTGACCACGCTTCGTGGCGTGTTGACTTCATTCACAGAACCTAGGTTACCTACGTAACCCTCCGTTCTATTTCATCTCAGTCAACACGCCACAGTATGGGTCAACTGTGTACCAGATAAGGTCATGAGGGGAAATCTAGCGGGGCAATAACCAGGACATGATTAATGCAACAGAACCTTTATTAGTTCTTCATATAACTTACAACCAAACCACCAGGTAATAATACCTTGACATAACTGTAACATAAAGCAGTTTATAACTGTTCCGCTGTTTGCAGAATAGCAGATGAAACTGTCCTTGCCAGATCCAGACGATAGAATTTGGCAAATGTCAAAGAGGACGACCAGCCTGCTGCCACACACACTTCTTCCAGAGAGGCCCCCTTAAATAATGCCCAAGAGGCCCCCATTCCTCTAGTAGAGTGGGCCACCACCCCCTTGGGAGGAGGCCTTCCCATACTGTGGTAGGCTAGTTCTATTAGCCTGACCACCCACCTTGCGAGCCGCTGCTTGGACACCGCCTGGCCTCGCACCGAGTCTCCAAAACAGACAAACAGCTGATCAGTCTGTCTGATCTGTTGAGTGCAAGCAATGTATCTCCTCAGTGCTCTGACTGGGCAGATTAGATGTAATCTGGCTGCTTCTGCTGAATCATGAGGAGGGGGATGAAAGGGTTCTAGTACCAAAGGTCTGGAGACATAAGAACGAGGCAAAACTTTTGGCAGAAATGATGGGTTCGGAAGGAGAGAAATGGATGAATCTTCTTCCCCCAGTCTCAAGCATGCAGGGTGTACTGACAAGGCATGCAATTCGCTTACCCTCTTAATTGAAGCAATAGACAAGAGAAAGGCTGTCTTCAACGTGAGAAGTTCTAATCCCAATTTGTCTAATGGCTCAAAGGGCTGTTCTGTCAGAGCTTTTAGGACAACGCCCAAGTCCCATGAGGGAACCAACCGAGCTTGAGATGGACCTAATCTACGAGCTCCTTTCAGAAAACATTTCACAAGAGATGGACCCCAACTGTGCTACCTCCGTAGTCCATATGGCGATCTGATATAGCCGCTACATATCCCCTCAAGGTTGACTCCGTCAGTCCCGTCTCCAACAGGGACTGGAGAAATGACAAAACTAACTCCACCCCGCATGAAACTGGGTCCATTCCCTTGGAATGACACCATTGAGAGAACCTTTCCCATCGAGCAGCATACAGTCTCCTTGTAGATGGGGCTTTTGCTGCCTGCAATGTTGTTAGAACCGCCTCTCCCAGAGCTCTGGAAGACTCCCATCTAGTGGCCAGACGTGCAGATTGTACTTCCCTGGATTTGGGTGCCAGAGTTTCCCTTGGGCCTGAGACAGCATATTCTTCCTGACTGGGAGACGCCATGGCGGTCCCCTCTGTAATGCTACCAAATCCGGCATCCATGCTCGCTGGGGCCAATCTGGTGCCACCAGCAGGACTTTGGCCTTTAAGATCCTTACTTTGGCTAGGACCACTGGCAGAAGAGGGAATGGAGGGAATGCATACAGGAGCATTGGAGGCCATTTGTTTGCCAGAGCATCCACCCCTAGTGACCCCTTGGGGCCCACTATTGAATACCACAGGGGACAATGCGTGGTTTCCAGTGAGGCAAAGAGATCCACCTGAGCCACCCCGAACCGAGACCAGATCTCCTGTACCACTGCCGGATGTAGTCGCCATTCCCCTGGCCTGGGGCCTCCCCTGGACAAAAGGTCGGCTGCTACATTGTCCTCTCCCGGGAGGTGTAAGGCCCTCAGGGACACCCCCTGAGCATGTGCCCATAACAGAAGGTCCCGAGTTCTCCTGTAAAGGGACGTTGAACGTAACCCGCCCTGATGGTTTATATATGACACTACTGTGGTACTGTCGGAGCGAACAATGACATGCTTCTCCTGAAGCCGAGGCCGAAAATGGATCAGGGCCCGAAATACTGCCTCCAGTTCCAGCAGATTTATGTGTGCTCCTCTCCACGAGGCATCCCATTGTCCTTGTGCTGGATTGCCTCGCCAGACAGCACCCCAGCCCTCCAGTGATGCATCTGTTGTTATCATTTCCCTTAAACATAAAGGGCCCAGTGTGACTCCTTCCTTTAAGCCTGGAGTCGAGAGCCACCACTGGACTGTTGGAAGACAACCCCTGTTCCTTGGGATCAGTCGCTGTCCATTCTCGTATGGACTCACTTTGTATTTTGCTAACCATAGCTGCAGAGGGCGTATGTGAAGCAATCCTAATGGTACTACCTGACTGGCTGCTGCCAACAGGCCAAGCAGCCTCCGACCAAACTTCACTGTAACCTGCTCCTTCCAGAGGAGCTGGGATAGACATTCTTCCAACACTAATTGCCTCTGAGGGGTCAGAGATGCTCTCATCGTTGTTGAATCCAAGGTCAACCCTAGGTATGTCACTGCCTTGGTGGGGATGAGACAACTCTTCTTGCTGTTCAGCTTCAGCCCCAAGTTCTGTAAATGGGTTAGGACCACCTTTGTGTTGTTCCTGGCCTGCTGTTCTGTAGGGGAACAAATTAGCCAATCGTCCAGGTAGTTTGCTACACGTATACCCTGACGACGAAGTGGGATGAGCGCTGCATCCATACATTTTGTAAAGGTGCGAGGGGCCAATGACAGACCGAAGGGGAGAACCTTGTACTCGTATGCGTTGCCCTGAAAGTAGAACCTTAGATACTTCCTGTGGTTCCTGTGAATCGGGATATGAAAGTAAGCATCCTGGAGGTCCACTGTTGTGAACCAATCCCCTTGCCTGATGAAGGTTAAAAGGGTTGATATGTTGAGCATATGGAAAGGCAGTCGTTTCAAATGACGGTTGAATCCCTTGAGATTGAGGATGGGACGAAGACCCCCATCCTTTTTTGGAATCAGGAAATAGGTGGAATAAAACCCCTGCCCCATTGTTCCCAAGGGCAGGTGTGTTATTGCTCCCTTTCCTAAAAGGACCGATACCTCTGCTGTGAGAGACTTGCACTGGTTCTCGTCTCCCAGAACAGTAGGGACAATCCCTTGAAACTTTGGCGGTTTTGACCTGAACTGGAGCCTGTATCCGAACTCCAAGGTGCTTAGCACCCATGGACATTGGGTGCATTGGCGCCAGTGGAGGAGCTGTTGACTGGAAAAGTGTGTGGCCGGAGACTGATTGTCAGCGACGATTTCTTCCGCCTGACATCCGTGTGATAGAAGACTCTGCTTGTCTGCCCCTACGAAAGGACTGTCGAGCTCCTTGGCCTGGTCCCCCTAGAGCCCCTTGGCCAGCAGTTCTCCGCTGCCCTGGGTAGGCCTGGGTTAACGATTCCGGCCGAGTCCAGCTACTGCTCCCCGCTGATGTCCGTGGCCCACGAATAACTGGTGCCCGACGCACAGAGCGTGTCAACTCCCTTGTCTTACGGGACTGCTCCAGTGCTGCCTCTGACGGGGGCCCAAAGACCTCACCAGGGATCAATGGAGCTGCTATGACTGCCATGCAGTCTTGGTCCAAAAGATTGGCCTGGGACAGCCATACTTGACGACGCGCTTGAACCACACTGGCCATCGATTGTCCCAGAGCTTGGGCATGTGCACTTGTTCCTCGGATCAGCATGTCAATCACCAGTAATGCTTCTGGAATGTCTTCACTCGTCAAGGTAGAGGACAAATCCTGTAGTATACCCTCTAAATAAACCAACAGGAGGGAATTGGTGCATGCCAGTCTTGCAGACAAGGCAGAGGCATGATATGTTCTTTTTAGCTGACTGTCAACTAACCTACAATACTTGTTAGGGTGTATAGCATCTTTTCCAGGCCGGGTGGTTGCTCCTGCCAACATAGCAAATGTGGGCCCAATCTGGGGAGCTGAAGCAAGCCCGTAAGCTGCCGCCCCTGCCAGGTTGCCCAGCTGTGTCTTAGGAAGGGCAGTGGAACCTGGAACCTTCCATGAAGAATGCAACTCTGTCACAAAGTCTGGAAGTATAGGCAAACCTTCCGTTTTTCGGCGCTGAGAGCCTCTATCAAACACCGAAGTTGACGTTGAGGCAGGTTGTGAAGCCAGGTTCGCCCGTTCTGCTGCTCTAGCAATCACCGCCTTATCTGATGGATCCAAAGGAACAGGATCCGAAGCCTGAGAAGAGTAATCCATTTCTGAATCAGAGATGTCCTCTTGATCTGATGGCATAGAATTGCCTTCCCTTCCAAACACTCCAGATGCTATCACAGATATCTCATCTGGGTGGCGGCATGGCTGTTTTTGCACCAGTTCCCCAGGGCCTGGAGGCCCCACCGGCCACTGTTGTGCCTGTAACAAATTATTCAGAGTCTCTTGCATTCCTTGCATCTGTCTCTGAAGATGATCCACTTCTACATGCTTGCGCTTGCGAGAGTGCTTACGCCTGACACCTTCTTCTTGAAGATTCTGCTCAGGCTGACGTACTTGTCCTGCAGGGATCTCTGCTGGAAAACCAATGTTGTCTTCCACTTGCATCTTAAATAGCTCAGCTAGCTTTTGTCTTCACAGACAAAAGAGGTTTCTTTGGCTGAAATGACAAACGAAAATCTCTCCCTGCTGTGTTTTTTTTTTTTTTTTTTTTTTTTTTAAACAGCTTACTTCAAACTTGGTAGCTTTCACCTTCACAGGTGAAGAGGCCCCCTTGCCAAACAATCTGTGTTAAATACTCACCTTTACAACAGAAGTAACACTGTAGCCTTAATCCTCTAGGTTAAGAGGCTCCTTCACAAACAGCACGCGGCAACGCGGTAACTTTCACCCTCACAGGCAAAGAGGTTCCCGTCAGCCAGTTACTTTAAGTAATAAAGAAAGCAAATCTCACCGTCTTTACCAACTCAATCGTTAGCCAGGAGGCAAAAAAAGAGAAAGGGCCGGCTGATTAACACCTGTATTTATAGGAGGTGATTGCAAGCGGGGCGTGGTTAATTTGATATATCGTCTCCTGACAGCTCATCCTTAGCGAGGCTGACCCATACTGTGGCGTGTTGACTGAGATGAAATAGAACATGTATGTACAAGCTGCTCACATATTATTGTAGCCCAGTTTGTGCTGAATACAGTGTTTTTAAAATGTTTATAAGCAACTGAAAAAAATCACAAATGTCAGGGCATGTCAAAAGTTCTCCGGGGCCCCAAAACCCCCTTAGACCCCAGAGGGTTAAACCCTTGCTGGAACCAAGTGAAAAACCAGAGCAGCTCCTGGAATTAACTTTAGGCTTGTTTGAGATGCGCCTCGCCTGAAATGTAGGTGAGAGTAGGTGGCTGCAATGAGGGGAGGAGTGAAATAAGCGCAGTCAAGATGGACAGTTCTGAGCTCTCAAAGTGCAACAGATACCAACAAGATCAAAGGCAGATATCGCGTTATTCTTTCTCATATGCTGTTCTGCTGATAAACATGATATAATTTCAGTTCTGTTGTTGCAGTGACTTCCAAAAAGCTGGTGTATGCCTTTTCTGGTTAACATTACATTTCGCACATGATAAAGTGAATGAATTACACTCACTCACTCACTCACTACTTTGTGATTCTCTACTACAGTAGTTCTT
Source organism: Acrossocheilus fasciatus (assembly GCA_036784905.1). NCBI lineage: Eukaryota > Metazoa > Chordata > Actinopteri > Cypriniformes > Cyprinidae > Acrossocheilus > Acrossocheilus fasciatus. The sequence goes on from CM071959.1 coordinate 33,139,411, forward strand.
ACAATCAACAACCCAACTGAATATTGGGCTGCACCAATTCATGCAGTAAATTCCAGGTGTTTACCCAGATGACGCATAGAGATAATGCATGTGAGAGAGGCTAAAAAATTTGTCTTTATGCACACAGTCTGCACAGCCCTGGCTGATGACGAAATATTTTGTAATGCGCACAGAACGATGTGACAAAGAGACAGATGAGGCTTACATTTGACTGAACGCTAAGCCTGAAACTGAGTAATCTGTATTGTTGCCACCTAAACGGTGCTTTGATCAAGTTCACAAAAGGAGAAAACTAATCTTGGTTTGAGGAGAAACAGACCCGGCCACAGCAGACAGCTCTGGATGGATGAGAGGAGGATGTGTTTTGGCTGCAGCTCTGCTGTGGATGGAGAGAGAGAGAGAGAGAGAGACAGACAGAGAGAGAGAGAGAGACAGACAGAGAGAGAGAGAGAGACAGACAGAGAGAGAGAGAGACACAGACAGAGAGACGCTGTGTTCTGTGTAGTGCTGTCATTGTGCAGTGCATTCCAGCGCGTTCCTGCTGTGAGATCAGCCTTACATGGAACACTGGACTTTCCTGTAATGGCTCAGAGTCTATGGAAACAAACTTGTGCATTCAAATTCTACAATTAATTACAAAGTTTTCACTCTAGCTGAGAGCATTGTTGTAATGATGATGTAAGGTTGAAATATATAATATATATTCTTTCCTAGGTTCTTGACTTTCTTGTGGCATTTTAAGGTAGTCCTGTTAAACCCTTGTGTATTCATCAACCCTTATTCAAGGAAGGGTTAGACTGTGGTAACACTTACCAGATCAGTGAGGAAAATGCCATCACTTCCTCCTTTAAAACTGTTACATTTTGTTACAGTGATATAAAAGAAAGTGAAAACAGAAGCCCTCCTGACATAATCCAAAGTCATCTGTGTCAATATGTTTTTGGAATTTAAAGAAGACAATGATCATGGTTATCTAAAATAATCCATTTAAATTACACAAGTTAAACATCTATTAAACATTTCCTTAAATCTGAATTAAAAATTAGTTGTTTTACTCATTATGTAGCATACAAGCAAGATGACATTGCCTAAATATGAGCTCCATTAACACAGTTCTCAACATCTGAACACTAGTCAGCTAAATTGTTCACACATGAGGCAGAACCTGAGATGTAAAGAAAGATGCAGAAGAAATCTTGGCTTTAGATCAAATCAATGCATGGAGTTTAGAGAAAGAGTTAAATTAAGAAGGGGAGAAAGAGAAGAAAGATTTTTTTTTTTTTTTTTCTCTGTTGAAATCTTTTCTACTGTAGGAAACCCTTCTCCCTAGAAACGGCTTGTGAGAAGTACATGAGGCACATTTGGGTTTATGCTGCTTTCCTGCCTGAAGCGCCTCACGAAGGCTGAGGTTGGTAAGGATCTGTGTTTTGTTATTTTGTAAAAAATAATTTGCTTTCTGTTTTAGTTTCCTGGTCCCAAAAGGCATATACAGTACACATTATTGATTTTGTTGATTCTGATGTTTGGGTAAAAAGCAGTGTTGGTTTAAGTCTGGTTAATGTTAATACTATTAACAAGGTTAGTGAGTCTCAGAACCAGCTGAGAAACTTAAACTTCACTGAAGTGAAGGTGTCTGAAGACATTATGGTGAACAGCATTACCATCTCTTCAGAGGTAAAACATACACAAGACACAGAAATTTCTGCTAAGTTAATTATTATAACCGTTGTGACATCATTATGAATGCTGTGATTTACATGCACTGTAGGCATTTCAAAAGTAATCATTATAAGCCATCATGAAAGTCAAGCAACCAACCAATCAATGTGCAAAACTAGTAATTTTCAGGAGCTGTGGTTTGTCTGAACGACTATTCAACTAGTCTGTCTAGAAAGCCTTGCGTTATAAATGTGCAGCATGTCCACCAGCCCTCCCTGTGTCTTATATTTGGGCACTTAGCACAAGTTTTCAATAAAGTTATATAACAACCCATTTTTTGTATTTTGCTGAGTGAAATTTATAACAATGTGTTTTTTTTTTTTGTTTTTTTACATGCCAGCTGGGGCCTGTTCCATAAAACTAGTTTACCGAATAAGCCAGGCTTATTTCAGTAATTCTGACTTATTTTCACTTGATTTGGTTTCTGAAAGCAAAATTACCATAGCTCAAGCTCAGTCACTGTGGCAACTTATGCTGGCAAACTAACCTGGTCAGGAGCAGGCTAACTGTCAGGCTAAGCTGAGCTCCTCTAACACGGACCAATAGGAACGCATTGATATTACCACTGACTCTCTCACATACAATTAGTTGACTTTATTATTAGTCCAAAAATAAAAGTATACAGAAAATACACCTTAAATAATCAAATAAATAAAAAATAGGCTACAACTGACTGTATTTAATGTATTGTGCCCAAAATGTAGGCTAATGACATTTTAACATAGTTGCTACTTGCGCGTTTAGTTGATCAGCAGTTTCTAGCCATGCAGCCTTTCTCTCTGAATTTATGACAGCTGCACCTTTTATGGTTATTAAAACATTGCAATCTAAAATGGCTCTTTAAAGCATTAAAAACACTAAATCAAAAGTTAAAATCACTGAATTAAAAATTAAAATAAATAATATAAATCAGACTACATTTTAACTGATAAGAGGAACACACTTTAACTCATTTGAGCTAGTATGGCTGTATTAGCCATCTTACATTTGATTTACAGTTACTGCTATCATAAAAATACACTTATATGTAGGATTGAAATTCTACGTGTAACATTTAATGTGCATGCGCTCAGCAGCACTCGTTCACTCACGTAAGCCTCGCCCACTCCTGACAGCAAAATGGATATATTTGCATGACTTTCTAACATTTACAGATGAAACGTATACCTGTGACGTGCCAGTTATACACTGAGGAAAACACAACGTCTCAAATGCATTAAACAACACAAATATTCGCTGTTTGTCATGGTGGATCGATTTGATCCATGATCGGCATTAAGGGCTGCTTAAGAATAAGCGTGCACATCAAATTATCCTGACTCACTGAACCTGGATCACATTAGTGAGATTCCGTGAACTTCAATTGTCGTTTATGAAACCGCTTTAGTCCCGATTGATTTGTTAGGCTATTTCAAGTCAGGTTTTGGACTTTAATCCCCGCTTTTCTTAGCGTCTTTTATGGAACAGGGCCCTGGTCACCTAAATTAATGAACAATATCCTGTTGATCTTTCTGATATCTTTTGTTATCTATTTCTGTCTTTTCAGATTCTCACTTATGTCTCTCTCCCTTCTGAGGAGACGCTCCAATATAGGCCAGAGAATTTTCACTTAATGTCTGGTGTCAGTCTGTGGAGGAGGAGGGTTTCTGAAGCTGACTCTTGGTTCCTCTGCATCTACTTATATATGCTAGGGATAGTATACTTGTTGTATTTTCTTTGCCTCTCCTAACCCTACACAGGATAAGCAGCGTGGAGAAGGAATTGATGGATGTTTGGCTGCTTATATAAGTTTGCAACAGGCTTTGGCTAACTCTGCCTTATTTAAAGTTTAATGTTTAATAATGTGCACCGTCCCTGTTAAATAAACTAATAAAATAAATGACTTGGGAACTGACCAAGGAGGTATTTTAACAATACTCTACTGTGCATATAATTTGTTTTTGTTTTTTAAATAGTTTGTAGTCAGTTTGTCTTGTTGTAGGTTAGCTTGTCACTCGCGGTTCCATTTGCGTTTCTATTCGTGCCTATTATTGTTTCCTTTTTTCTCGCTCCATTTTTCACGAGCTCATCAAACAACAGTGGTAAGTGGTAAGTGGTAAGTTAAGTTGGTATCATTCATCAATCACGGTGAGTCAGCCACCAATTGTGCAAGTTCTCCCACTTAAAAAGATGAGAGGCCTGTAATTTTCATCATAGGTATACCTCAACTATGAGAGACAAAATGAGAAAAAACTTCAGACTAAATACTTTTTTGCCCCACTGTAGTCTTAGAATCCGTACTTGACTAACTGGGGCCCAGGTCAGGAAGCAGACTGGCTAAACCGACTGTCTGCTAGCTGCCTCACGTCACAGAAGTCAGTTAACTCTCAGCACATATAAACTTTTTCACTTAGATTTCTGTCACAAACCGCACCTCTGTGGCTCTCTCCGATCGCCACCGGAGGGCACCCTCACCTGAGTACTAATTCTATTATGGACTACATTACCCACATTCCCCGTACCTTGGCCTGATTACCTACCCCAGGTGTTTGTCATTTCCAGTCCCTATTTAAGCTGTGCTCTTCACTGCAAACACTGTGAAGTATTGTTAGCCCTGGCCACAATTTCAGAGCGGTCTCTTATTGACCCAGGACTGTTTACATTTCTCTGATTGTCTGCCTGTTGCCTTTTGGACTCTTGAGCTTGCTTACCCGTCTTTGATTCTCTGCAGCCTGCCCCGACCCGAGCCTGATATCTGGTACTGCTTTTGGATTGTGTTTTGTCATTCACTTTGCTGTTGTATTGACCCTGCCTGTCTGCACCATTAAAGTTTTATCGCAAATGGATCCAAACGTTTCAGACCATTCATCACAATATCACACTATAGAGACTGTGTCTGTTCCCCGAACTAGATAATACAGAAAACATCCAAATCAAAGTAATAGTAACAATTTAATTGATGTTCAACAAATAAAAAAATAAAAAAATATATATAATACAGATAAACACATGATAAAGCTTGGCTTACTGAATATTAGATCCCTTTCATCAAAAGCAATTTTTGTAAATCATATGTTCACTGACCATAAACTAGATGTGCTTTGTTTGACAGAAACCTGGCTAAAACCAGATGATTACATTACTTTAAACGAGTCTACACCCCAAGATTACTGTTACAAACATGAACCGCGTCCAAAAAGTAAAGGGGGAGGTGTTGCTACAATTTATAGCAATATTTTCAGTATCTCTCAGAGGTCAGGTTTCAAGTATAATTCGTTCGAAGTAATGGTACTTCATATCACAGGGGATTTATCATTAAAACTTGTTTCTTTGGATAACGTTATGTTTTTACTGGCTACTGTATACAGGCCACCAGGGCACCATACAGACTTTATTCAAGAATTTGCTGATTTTCTATCGGAGTTAGTGCTGACTGCAGATAAAGTCCTAATTGTTGGTGATTTTAATATCCATGTTGATAATGAAAAAGATTCGTTGGGATCAGCATTTATAGACATTCTAAACTCTATTGGTGTTAAACAACATGTGTCAGGACCTACTCATTGTCGAAATCATACTCTAGATTTAATACTGTCCCATGGAATTGTCAGTGGCATTGAAATTTGTCAGCAGAGCGATGATATCTCAGATCATTATCTAGTCTCCTGTATATTCCATATAGCTAAAGCTGTAAAGCCAACTCCTTGTTACAAATATGGTAGAACCATTACCACTACCACAAAAGACTGCTTTATAAATAATCTTCCTGACTTATCTTAGTTCCTCAGCATATCCAATAGCACAGAACAACTTGATGATGTAACAGGAACTATGGACTCTCTCTTTTCTAGCACTTTAGAAATGGTTGCTCCTTTACGCTTAAGGAAGATTAAGGATAAGAGTCCAACACTGTGGTATAATGAGCACACTCGTGCCCTAGAGAAAGCAGCCCGGAAAATGGAGCGCAGCTGGAGGAAAACTACAGTAGAGCTATTTTGTTTAGCTTGGCGGGAAAGAACCCTATCCTACAGAAAAGCATTAAAAACCCTGATAGCAACAGACTCCGGAACGGATCCGCAAAACGGGTCCGTATCGGAGTCCACTTGCACAGCGCAGCGGATCCGGAACAGATAAGGATTACGGATCCGGACCGGATCCGGTCCAGACCCTATCCGTATCCGTATAATTAAGAGACTAATTAAATGATGATGGTGCATTAGTGATGAACACCTGCTGTTACTGAGAATTACAGAGGATCAGATGTTGATGTTTTATTGGATAAAATGATACCACCATCATGGAGATCAGCGCTTGCTTTAGTTGGGCTCTTGGCCCTTTTAATAACTGAAAGCGGATTGCTTTTAAGCAATTGCATTATTGTTTCACAACGAACATTTGTGCATTGCTGAAGTGAAAGCTTGAGGAAACAGATGAGCTTACACTTTTGGCTTTTGTGTCCCTTTAATGAACATCATGAAGGTGTCTCTCTTTGGTTTATTGACTTATAGTCAGTTATTACAGAACTGCAAAAATGTACTGTTGAACAAATGCCATCATTATGCTTAAATATAGCAAAGAGACTATATTGCTCAGGCTTTTAGATATGAACACTTATAATACGATCCTCAGCAGTGGTGACAATAATTATTCATACTGCAGTGCATGATGGGAATTATTACTATGGTGTTACCCAGCATACATTGCAGCATGAAGAATTTTGTTGGTTGTCACCATTGTTGAGATTCATATGCTGGTTCTTGATGTCTGTGTGTGTCTAAATGATACTGGAGTTTAAATATTTACATGCATTACATAGACTTGAAATTCATTCACTATAACACTATAACTATTACAGCAGAAGTTTCTACAAAATGTATTATTTACATATTATATTTATATATATATATATATACACACACACTTTGGATGTAAACAGGTCAGCACCTGATGATTGTCTCATCATATGAAAGCAACTAAAATCGCTCACAGCACAGCACTGACCAGTCAAGGGCCAAGAGCCCAACTAAAGCAAGCACTGCTCTCCATGATGGTGGAATCATTTTATATCCGGTCCGGATCCGTAATCCTTATCTGTTCCGGATCCGCGGCGCTGTGCAAGTGGACTCCGATACGGACCCGTTTTGCGGATCCGTTACGGAGTCTGTGCTACCTCCGGGGCGGATCCGATTCGGTGTCATTTTGCTATCTGGGAACTGCTAGATCTGATTACTTTTCGTCTCTTCTAGAAGAAAACATACATAACCCTCGGTATTTATTCAATACAGTGACTAAATTAACGAAAAATAAAGCATCAACAGGTGTTGGCATTTCCCAAGAGAATAGCAGTAATGACTTTATGAATTACTTCACTTCCAAGATCGATACTATCAGAGATAAAATTGTATCCTTGCAGCCATCAGCTACAGTATCGCATCAGATATAGTGCACTATAGATCCCCTGAGGAACAATTCCATTCATTCTCTACTGTAGGAGAGGAAGAGTTGTATAAATTTGTTAAATCATCTAAACCAACAACATGCAGGTTAGATCCTATTCCATCTAAACTACTAAAAGAGCTGCTTCCAGAAGTCATAGATCCTCTTTTGGCTATTATTAATTCATCATTGTCATTAGGATATGTCCCCAAAAGCTTCAAATTGGCTGTTATTAAGCCTCTCATCAAAAAAACACAACTTGACCCCAAAGATCTAGTTAATTACAGACTCATTATCTCAAATCTCCCTTTTCTGTCAAATATACTAGAAAAGGTAGTATCCTCACAATTATATTCCTTCTTAGAGAAAAATGATATCTGTGACGAATTCCAGTCAGGATTTAGATCGTATCATAGTACTGAGACTGCTCTCATTAGAGTTACAAATGACCTGCTTCTATCATCTGATCGTGGTTCTATCTCTTTATTAGTTCTACTGGATCTTAGCGCTGCGTTCGACACTATCGACCACAACATTCTTTTAAATAGACTAGAAAACTTTGTTGGCATTAATGGACGTGCCTTAGCATGGTTCAAATCGTACTTATCTGACCGCCATCAGTTTGTAGCAGTGAATAAAGAGGTATAATATCGATCACAAGTGCAGTATGGAGTACCTCAAGGCTCAGTACTAGGGCTGTTACTTTTCACGCTTTACATGTTACCCTTGGGAGATATTATCAGGAGACATGGTGTTAGCTTTCACTGTTATGCTGATGATACTCAGCTCTATATTTCTTTGTGGCCCGGTGAAACACACCAAATTGAGAACGGAATGCACAGTCGATATAAAAAATTGGATGACGAGTAATTTTTTACTGCTAAATTCTGAAAAGACAGAGGTGTTAATTATCGGACCTAAAAACCCCATATGTAATAACCTAGAACATTATCTAACACTTGATGGCTGCTCTGTCAATCCTTCTTCATCAGTCAGGAACCTAGGTGTGCTGTTTGATAGCTATCTTTCATTTGAAAGCCATGTTTCTAGCATTTGTAAAACTGCGTTTTTTTTTTCATCTCAAAAACATATCTAAATTGCGACCTATGCTCTCAATGTCAAATGCAGAAATGTTAGTTCATGCGTTTATGACCTCAAGGTTAGACTATTGTAATGCTTTATTGGGTGGTTGTTCTGCACTCTTGATCAACAAACTACAGTTGGTCCAAAATGCAGCAGCTAGAGTCCTTACTAGAACCAGTAAATATGACCATATTAGCCCGGTTCTGTCAACACTGCACTGGCTCCCTATCAAACATCGGATAGATTTTAAAATCTTGTTAATTACTTATAAAGCCCTGAATGGCTTAGCTCCTCAGTACTTGAGCGAGCTCTTATCACATTATAGTCCTCCACGTCCACTGCATTCTCAAAACTCTGGCCTTTTGATAATACCTAGAATATCAAAATCGCCTGCGGGTGGCAGATCCTTTTCCTATTTAGCACCCAAACTCTGGAACAACCTACCTAAAACTGTTTGGGAGACAGACACACTCTGTCAGTTTAAATCTAGATTAAAGACCCATCTTTTTAGCCTGGCGTACACGTAACACACTAATACGCTTCTATTATTCAAATCAGTTAAAGAAGTGTTAGGCTGTATTAATTAGATCAACCGGAACGGGGAACATTCCCCATAACCCGCAATGTACTCATTACATCGTAAGCAGAATCTCATCTACTCTAATATTTGTCTGTTTCTTTCCTATTCTGTTTCTCAGTCCGTATCCGATCAGATGGTGGATCAGCACCAAGAGATGATGTCTACAGCCCTGATTGTCAGCGGAGACCAGGACACCCAGATGAGCCCCAGAGACATATCCCCAGTGAAGACCTCACTTAAAATACAATAAAACAAAATATATAACAACATATAATAAAATACCTAACTACATAATACTATTATTTTTTGAAATTGCATCTGGCCAGAGGAGAACTGGCCCCCAGACTGAGCCTGGTTTCTCCCAAGGTTTTTTTTTCTCCCTTCTGTCACAGAGGGAGTTTTGGTTCCTTGCCGCTGACGCCTCTGGCTTGCTCAATTGGGGACACTTAATTTCTAGCGATTATCGCTGATTTGATTGCACATATACTATTTAAACTAAACTGAGCTAGACCATGATATTTCTGAACTCAATAATGAAATGCCTTTAACTGAAAATTGAGTGTCAGTAATGTATGATGGTAAGATGAAACACTCTATCTTCTAATTTGATACTGTTAAGTGCTTTGACACAATCTGTATTGTTAAAAGCGCTACAAGCACTTTATATAAATAAAGGTGACTTGACTGCTTTGCGAGACCAAACCTCCATGGGAGGCGAGGCAAGGCCCCTCATTATTTGCTCTGCTATTCTTCACAAAAAGCCGCAATCCACAAAAAGGGGAAGCACACCTTTCCTGGAGACACTGCAATACCAGGCCGATGCGTGGAGTGGACGGAGCAAGCCCCGGCTCCAGCTCCGTGATCCAAAAATCAATTTAATATACAGTCCCCGGGTAGGGGACGTATCAGATATTAAACTGTGACAATAAACTTTTTTTGAAAGAAAAAAATCTGTTCTTATCAGTTTTCTTTTGTACATCTCAACACCCATTTTTCCCATTTTCAAACACACCTTTAAAAACCAAGCAGTAATAAAATGAGCATGAATAAATACACATGGTTAAAAGGGGAATACAATAATTGCTAAAAGCAAGCAATTAAAACCATTGTGTCTGTGTTGTTTTTTGAGTGTCTATTTTCTGTGTGTGTGTGTGTGTATGTTAAAAGGTGTGTGTCACAAAAATAAAATACATTTTAAAACAAGCATCCCTGTTTTTGTGTTTCAATAAAACCAATTCCTTTTTTTTAAAAAAAAACAAAACAAAAAAAAACAAAACAATAAACACACCCATTAAAAAGTTCTTAAAAGTCATCTGTTGTACAAGATCGGGGGTGAGTCCCTAACAATCCGTCTTCACCCCGCTCCCCAGAACAGGCGTGTGCGATGCTGTTTTTTGGGCTCAGCGGAGATCCCCTCTCCTCCGGCCCGCTGGCCCGCTGTTCCCGTAGCCAGAGTGGTGAGGGTGCATCTACGGGCGGCCAGGAGCGGTGGCGCCTGGGACCCTTCCCGTGCGACCCCGGCCCCCCCATCCGAATATCACCATCCGGTACCCCTGCAGCATTGATGTTACCTGTAGCTCGCATGCATGGAGGAGTACCGTAACGCGCTTCCCCACCAGCAGGTTTCTGGTGGCCCAGATGGCATCCTTGATGACGGTGAGGGTGAGCCAGAGCGAGGTAAATTCCTGTGCTGTTAAGTCCTTCAAGCCCGGCCCACCCCAAGGATGGCGAGCTGGTACCCTAACTGGGCCTCACCCGCTGGTAGGCACGGGAAATACAGGGGGCCGGTCTTGGCCCACAGGGCCCGCGCGGCGCCGCACTCCCAGAGCAGATGTCGGACGGTCTCCGGGGAATTGCACCCGGACCGAGGGCAGATCGCGTTCTTGGCCATGCCTCTGGAGTGCATAACCGCCCTGACCGGGAGGATCTCATGAGCCACCATCCACGATAGGTCTTTGTGCCTGTTCTGGAGAGCGGGGTGAGAAGCGTTCCTCCAAACTTGTTTGGCCTCACTTAATGTGAGGCCTGGAACTGGACTCACCGGTTCCCGATCCTGCACAAGAGAGACGAGATGCTTGTGGTTAGTTAAAACTGTGACTTCTTCGGTTTCTAAAAGGTATTTCTTTAAAAACTTTTTGATAAAACAATATTCTTTGGGCAAGTTAAAAGACACTGGGGTTTTCAAATCAATGGGTAAAATCTTTAAAATTCGTAAGTAAGACCCCATCCAAAATCGCGTCATCGCAGCCGTCTTGTTTTCTTTGGATGGGGTCATGGCATAGTTAATGTGCAGGGCGGTGAAGCGGCTGCCTAAAAACAGGTGGGGGTCTGGGAGGCCTTTTCCTCCATTCTCCGGTTTTCTCTTTACGACCTCTCTCTTCAGGCGCTCCCACTTGGACCCCCACAGGAAGTAAAACACCGCCCTCTCCAGCTGCGCCAGGAATCGCCGAGGTGGGCTAAAAACAGAACAGACGAGTAAAATCAGAGGTAAAATCACAGATTTAAAAATTAAAACCTTTCCCTCAAGCATCATCTGACTTAGTCCCCAAAACCCCAGTCTTTGTCTAACTTTCCCTAACAAGTCAGTCCAGTTTTCCCGTCCACCTCCCTCTCTATCGAATTTGACACCTAAAACTTTAAAATCGGTCTCTTTAAAAGCCACGTCCAGTCCACCTATGTCCCCTCCCTCCCACGGCCCGAAGAGCTGGGCCTCGGACTTGTTCCTGTTAAGTTTGGCGCCTGAGGCCCGACCGTACCAGTCAGTCAAGTCCATTGCTCTTCGTATAGATAAAACGTCCGTGGCTAAAAGGGTTACGTCGTCCATATATAAAACACAAGTGGCTGTCAGTCCGCCCGTCCCGGGAACGTGAAATCCTTTGATCCATTTGTCCCTTCTCAAGATCTGTGCCAGTGGCTCAATACAAGCCACGTACAGAAGAGGAGATAAAGGACACCCCTGACGGACACCGCTGTGGATGTTCACAGCCTTGGATAAATGCCCATTTACTAGAAATTTGCTGACAATGCCCTTGTACAGCAGTCCCACCAGGCTATAAACCTCTTTGGAAATCCCATTTTTTGCAGTACTTGAAAAAGGTACTGGTGCGAGACTCGGTCAAATGCTTTTTCAAAGTCTAAATTTAGGACTACTAGCCGAGTATTTCTGTCTCTCGCATAACAGATGGTGTCTCTAATCAGCACTAGGCTGTCTGTTATCTTTCTTCCGGGCACAGCGCAAGCTTGATCCGGGTGGATCACGTCCTCTAAAACAGTCGACATCCGTGTCGCTAAAATCTTGCTAAAAAGTTTACAATCGAGGTTTAAAAGTGTGATGGGTCTCCAATTTTTTAAGTCAGTCCTGTCCCCTTTTTTGTACAGTAGAGACACTATCCCTATCCTAAAACTGTCTGGCAGTCTGTCAACGGTCTCAAAGTCTTTAAAAATGGCCAATAACTCATGTGATAAAATATCCCAGAATGTAAGATAAAACTCTAGGGGGAGTCCATCCACTCCTGGGGACTTCCCCCGTTTAAAACCTTTAAGAGCTTTATACATTTCTAAAATGGTAAAATCTTGGGATAAAAGCGTATTTGACAGACTATTGCCTGTTTTGGCTAAAAAGTTTAAAACTTCCCTTGCCGTGTCCTCGTGCACCTCTTTTTGGCCGTACAACTCTTCATAAAACCCTTCTACTTCTTTTAAAATCTCTTCTGTTGTACTTACTTCTCCCCCTCCCCCCTTAACCTTAGTTACTGCCCCTCCCCTTGTTATTATCTTTTTTAAAAAATATCTTGTGCACTTTTCCCCTTGCTCTATTTCTCTTTCTTTACTTCTCAGGATAACGCCGTTGCTTAGGATGTTTGATAAAGGCCTCTGCACGTTAAGGCCTTACCTTAAAAAGAGTTGATTCTCCGCAGACAGAGTCGAATCCAATAAAAGCCGCTTGTCGATTTACCTCTTGAGGAGTGAGAACTCGTGTGACAAGCCACACACGAGCCTAACGGTCCTGCAAGAGGCGATCGCTGTCCCAACCGTCCGACCAGACCGCGAGATCTTAACCCTCTGGGGTCCGAGGTCATTTTGGGGCCCTTGAGATGTTTTGACATGCCCTGATATTTGTGCTTTTTTCAGCTACTTAAAACATACTATTGACCAACATGTAATTTTTTTTGTATTCAGCACAAACTGTGCTACAATAATATGTGACCAAGATGGATGTACATGTTTGCATTTTTTAGAAAAAAAATATTATGCGTGGTTAGTACGTTTTGGGAAAAAAATGTAGCTGAAATAAGGCCTTAAAACCCACACTAAATAGTCCTGAATAAGACTTTTGAGTAATCAGTCTTGTAGGCTAGAATATTTACTTCAAAATTATGTGAAAAATCATTCTGCTTACTCATTCACAGAAAACAATATATTGATTTAAAATTTTCAAGACATGTTTTGTGATCGAGGGTCTATATGCGAGGGAGTGGTAATGGCCATGAATATTGAGTGAGTCTCACCTGAGAGACAAAGGGCCCTCCCCTATGGGGCCCTAATGGCCCATCAGTGTGACTGTGACTGTGAGGCAGGTAAGAGAGAATGTGAGGAGACTGAAAAAAAGTTTTTTTTTTTTAATTATTTGTGTTTTATTTACAACACAGTATAATCAAAACATACATAATGAAGGTCAAAGACACATTATTGTGCACACTGATCTAACCACAGAGATGTGAACTGACAACAGATTCTGTTCAACAAGTAAATCATACCTGATATTTATTTTAAGTGTTTCTACTTCTTTCCATGGATTCAAGAAGAAAAAAACATAATCAGTAGAAAAGGAGCTTGTTTTAACATAGAATATCAGTGTAGTTGAACATCTGATGTTGGTGCAGCGCTCTCAGAGGAAAACAGTTTGAAGAGACATCAGGATTCATCTGGTGCTGGTATCTGATTCAATAAAATACAAACAAAAAACATTTGTGAGCATGTTAATATCAGGAACATCTGTATATATATATATATATATGTATTGTAGCCATTGACTCACACATGCTTTGTACTATCATAAAAAAGAGAAAGAAATCTTATATCTGAGAAACTAATTATTATTGTTTAGCACGTTATTAAAATCTATTTCTGAACAGAGTAGGCTATTAATAATAAACATGTACTAAACATACTTAGACTCGTAGCATTCATCATGTTACAGTGTACACTCATATTACTTTTATTGTTTTATATAGAGCATGAAAACATCATCGCGCCGTAAGAAATTTAAATATAATGAATTGCCCCTCATATTCAAAATGTTTTACACGATTTCAAACATTGTAGTCAGGAATTATAGTTTGGGAAAAACCCAACTATGATTTTGTAGTCATATAGTCTAGTATGTATGATTTTATAGTAGCCTATGACATGATTCTGAAGCCACAGACTCAAGCATGCTTTGTACAATAAAAGGATGTACTTTGTACTATAAAAAATGATATTTTATATCTGAGAAACTAATTATTATTGTTTAGCACGCTATTACAATATATTTGTGAACAGAGTATTAATAATAAACATGGTCTAAACATTCTTAGACGTGTAGCATTCATGATGTTGTCGTTTGGGAAAAACCCAACTAACTGTTTAAATCTGTTCAAGTTTATGACACAATAAACGTTAACTAATGCAAAAAAGAAACATAACTTACTCATCAGATCGATCTCCTCTTCTGGATGAAATCGTGTTCTTCTTTCGAGGGAAATCCTTTCTTTACTCAGCGTGAACAGTAACAGTAGCCGCGATGAGGACCTCCGCTCTTTGTTTGTTTTGGGCGTTTGCATGTGCGCACGCACCACGTGGCTATTTACATATGAACGGCGCGAGGAGCGCGTGGGCGTGAACTCATTAGAGATAATGAGTCAGACGGGAAAGATTGAACATCGTGTTGGTTTCATACGGATTACTTCATCACAGAATGTTTGTTTTCGATAAGACTTGCTTCATTTCGAAGTAGACACTTCCCATGTCTCTGTGTTGAGTATTCGCTGAGTTACAGTTCATTTTAGTGACGTGTTTCTCAAAACAGTTTGCGGAGACGGAGAAGACAGAGAGCACACCCTGTTTATTTTATTATTTCTCCAAAAGCACAAAGTTGTGTTGTTATTGTGAGTGTACTCAAAAAAAAGTAGACACTTAACAGTTTCGATTGATGTATAACACTTATTTGTGTGACCAAAATCAACAGAGTATTTTTAGTGTCTTTTGCACTGATCTTAAAAAAAACGAGTTGGTCTCGCCGGCGATACAGCCGACCCCAGAGAGTTAACCAAAAGGCCGAGAAGCGATGACCCTATGACGCAGCGGAGAGGAAGCCAGAAACTGCTATTCCCATCCAGGCCGCGGTACGTCACAGAGACCTGAAACGCCTGCGACGGAAAGTACGGCATCGCTCCTAACTCCCAAACGGCTTGTCGTAGAGCCAAGTGCCTTATTGTCATCGGAATCCTTGGCTCGAGCCGAACGAGAGGCCGGTCTCGGATCGGCTCGTCGCACTGACGGAATTTTCGGCTATTTTGGATTTTGTTGAAAACCTACTTTTGCAAACTAGCACCAGGCATTTGGCCCAGTCCGACCCGAAGCGGCGCAGAAAGATTCTCTGGAGTCTGACTGTCAATAATCAAGCAAAAAAAGTGGAAATTTCCATTCTCCTTGGCGAGGGGACCTCAAAACGTTCGAAGGTCGTGTGGCCGAGGTTGCTAAAATGGCTATAACTCGAGAAAGGAATGAGATCGTTTCACCCAAATCGGCACACCTATGTACGGGCCCAATCTGTGTTCAGGCGAAAAAGGACGCTGGCGCTGGCCACTTGGTGGCGCTGCCAGATGAAAAAAAAAAGAATACTGGTGTAGAAAGGACAACCAAACAAGCATGAAAACAGCTACAGCTGGGCAACAGTCAGGTCTGATCGACTTGAAAAGTGAGGTCTGTGAGAAATTGAAACTAAATTGCCCATCAGGGGTGGGGCCGACTTTTGAAGAGCGTAAACGACTTTGTTTTCACACACAAAGAAACAAAAGCAAAAAACAAAAGAAGACCCATCTGCTTTCTTTAACCAGCAACTTTGTTTTTACACACGCGCAATATGACAGAACCATTCGCACTGTACAACTCTCTGGATCTCTGACTAGCCAGAAGAAAGAAAAGAAGAACAAAGACACAAAAGCTAAAAAAAAAAGATTTATTTAACCAGCTGTTTCAGGGGAGAGCGCGAACGCAGTCCCCCACTACCATAAATTATGCAGTCGAGATTCCCACATTTGGGGAATTCGCAGGGGTCAGCATGTCCGGAGTGCAATGGCCGAGCCTCGCTCTGGGTGAACAGCCTTCTTGATCATGGTGTCTCCACTGCCAGGTAAGTATGAAGACTCAAGCTGCCAGTCAGGGCTACCATTTCCCCCTCGACCATGCTAATCAACGGTGACCCCCACCCCTATCAAAGGATTCGGCATTCCCAACCCCGATCCTGGCATTCCCAACCCCTCCCCTCCCCTCCCCTCATTGACATCATCAGCTCGTTAGTGCTCTCTGCTAACGAGTTGGTGATCTCAATCAGGTGTGTTATATAAGGGAGACATGCAAAAATGGCACCCAGGACTGGAATTGAGAGCCAATGTTTTAGATGATCCCTTTTTATCAAACAAATCTGATTCGATGCATCAGCTCGTTAGTGGAAGACTCCAAGACCTCAGGTGAGAGATCTCAATAAACGGCAACCACTGCTATAATAATAATAAAAAATAAATAAAATAAATATAAAAAAACCTAACTACGTAATACTATTATTGTTAGAAATTGCAATAAAATCAAAATAGAAATATAAACTTTTGAACTGCGGGTTTCGTCTGGCCAGAGGAGAACTGGCCCCCCGACTGAGTCTGATTTCTCCCAAAGGTTTTTTTCTCCATTCTGTCACAGAGGGAGTTTTGGTTCATTGCCGCTGTCGCCTCTGGCTTGCTCAGTTGGGGACACTTCATTTCTAGCGATTATCGCCGATTTGATTGCACAGATACCATTTAAACTAAACTGAGCTAGACAATGACATCTCTGAATTCAACAATGAAATGCCTTTAACTGAAAATTGAGTGTTTAATCTTACCATCATACATTACTGACACTCTATCTTCCAATTTGATACTGTTAAGTGTTTCGACACAGTCTGTATTGTTAAAAGCGCTATATAAATAAAGGTGCCGCCCAGGAGCAAAAAATAGCCTCCATTTTCAGAGGAACACAAGGGACCCCCCTCCCACCATCCTTTATCGGCTTATACATTTGCCCCCTAGCCACCATTTCGGTGCTATTCTTCCATAGAAAAGTAAAGACTAGCCTTTCTAGCCTCCTCCCAGACCAAAAAGGGACTGGAAACACATAGGCCAAATAGTTCAAACTTGGAAGAAGATCAGCTTTTACCACCTCCAGCCTCCCCCACAAGGACAACCCCCTAGAGTTCCACCTTATTAACTTTCCCCTCACTACCTTCAATCTTGCCTCCCAGTTCTCCCTCGCACTATCTCCTCTGAAAAACCTAACACCAAGAATTTTCAGCCCATCAACACAAACACTGTACCCACCTCTTGCCTCTGCCCTCCCAGCCCACTGGCCAAAAAACATAACAGATGACTTCCCCACGTTTACTCGTGCCCCAGACTCCTGGCAAAACTCCTCCAGTATTCTACTGACCACTTCAAAGTCCCGCTCAGACGTCAGAAATAAAGTTGTGTCATCCGCATAAGCAGCCACTTTCACACATATGCCTCCACCTCCAGGCAGATGAATGCCCCTAAGAGATGGCGCCGCCCTCAAAGCACCCAACAAAGGCTCTAATGATAAAACATAGAGGAGGGGGGACAAAGGACACCCCTGCCGTACCACCCCCAACTGTTCCACCCTTCCTGTGAAATGGCCATTTATTCCAATTCTGCTGAAGGCCTTTCTATAAAGCAACCTAACCCAAGCCCTGAACACTGGACCAAACCCCATATGCCTCAAAATTGCCTCCAGGAACGCGTGACTAACCCTGTCAAAGGCCTTCTCCTGGTCTAAATTCAAAATAGCTAAAGGGAGATTCCTCTGCTCTGCCCAGCAGATAACATCTCTGACTAAAGCTAAATTCATGGAGACCGACCTGCCAGGCACCCCACATGTCTGGTCTGGCTGAACAACTATCCCTATAACCTTCTTTAACCTCTCAGTCAAAACTTTAGCCAACACCTTGTAATCCGTGGTCAGCAAAGTGATGGGCCTCCAATTCCCTAACTCTTCTTTTGCACCTTTCTTGTAAAGTAATGTTACCAACCCTGTTCTCATTGACTCTACTAGCTCCCCCTTCCTAAAACATTCATGATACACTCCCATCAGTTCCCTTCCCACCCACGGAAGAACTGCCTCGTAAAAGGCGGCTGGAAGGCCGTCACCTCCTGGAGCCATCCCTTTCTTCAAAGAGGCCACTGCAGAACTGACTTCTTGCAGAGTCACGGGCCCTTCTAAAGCTTTCCTTGCCTCAACATCTAAACCTCCTTCCAGTCCCGCCAAAAAATCCCCATAAGCTGAAACTAGAGGAGTTCTATCAGCAAACAACTCTCTATAGTACCCTTCAGCCACTTCCAACATCCCCTTCACTGATGTCTGCACGCCACCTTCACCCCTCAAGCCCTCTATATAGCTTTTCCTCTGCCTACCTCGCACAGTTGAAAAGAAAAAACTGGTTGGTTTTTCATCATAACGACGTTTCTGGAGGCTTGAACATTGCAGAAAAGACTTGGCTTCCTCCAAATAATGAGCCTTCATTGCATCCTGCAAATGCCTAGCCCTACACCATCCTTCTGTAGTCCCCAAAGCCCCACCCGCCCAAAGAGCCTGCAACTCCTCAGACCACTTCCCAACCTTTTCCCTCTCAATCCTTGCCTTCTCCCTGCCCCAATTTCGGCAGAAGACCTCTACCCTCTCCTTAAAACCTTCCCACCACTCCCCTCGCGACTGAAACAACCCTTGCAGATTTTTCCAGCCAGCTACCAAATTATAAAGTGCTATGCAAAAAACTTTATCCTTCAAAAAAGAAGTATTGAACCTCCATACCCCCTCCCCCGCCTTTCACCCCCCACATCCACCCAAACCCCCACCAGACAATGATCAGAGACCCACATAGGAACCTGGGTATAATTAAACACCTTTACATAAGAAAAAAAAAAGATAATCCAAACGTGCCGCTTCCTGCCTACTGTTGCACCAGGTGGAGGTGGGCACCCTCCCTCCTGCCCCCCGAAAGGAATCACAAAGTGAGAAACCCTTCACTAGTTGAGCCAGTGCATCACCAGAAGCGTTGTCCAGAGACACATTGAAGTCCCCTCCCAGCACTAGCAGTCTGTTAGTATACAAAATTCCCTTCAAACCCTCCAAAAACCCCTCCCTTTCACCCAATTTGCTCGGGGCATAAACATTTACGAAACGAAAAGCTGTCCCCCTCCATCTTGCATCGACTACTAGTACCCTCCCAGGAATGACAACAACAGCAGACTCAACAACAAAGTCCCATGAGTAAAACAAAATACCCACCCCGTCTGCATTGACATTCCCCACTCCCCAAAAAGAAGGCCCCATTTCCCACCCCGCAGAAAAAACAGAAACATCATCTTTATCCTTCAAATGGCATTCTTGTAAAAAACATACATCTAAGGGTGACACTTTTAAAGACAGAAACACTGCAGTCCTTCTTTGTATCATTTTTAGTCATCTTGCATTCAAAGTTGCCACCTTTAAACACCCCATTTAAACATAACCTTTTTTTGAAAGAAAAAGAACAACCCAAATAAACCCCACAACCCTTCACATGCTCCCTTTTCGCTCTAAACCTTTTTTCCCCTTCCCTTTCCCCATTACTTCTGTCCACTCTCCCGCCTCCCTTCCTTCCCCCCTCTCACTCCCCTTCTCCCCTCCCTCCTTATCCTCCCGTAAAAATGACTTGACCTTTTCCAAAACCCCTCCCCCAGTCCGATGTCCCCCACTTTCCACCACCAACCTCTCCCTTGTGTCCAGCTCATCCACAGCAACTTTACTCTGTCTTTGTCTAAGTGCAGGTTCTTGAACTTGGACTTTACTGCACTTCATTCCCTGATCTCCAGTCTCATCCTCACAGAGCTTCCTTCTCCTTAAGCCCCGGCCTTTATCAGGCCCCATGGAGGACCCAGCGCCTTCCGTTATTCCCTGCTCCAGTTCCATCTCCGAGTGAAGCTCCCCTTCACCACCTGTAGACTCTGCCTTCCCCGACTCCGTCTCCCCATAAATGCCACACAGCACCTCTGCAACATCGAACTCCGACCAATCCTGCGAAGGACTCAACTGCAGCTCCTCTATCCCGCTTCCTTCTTCCGCCACTTTTCCACTCCTTGCTTCTGCCGCCTGCCCTCTCACAGCTCCACCACCTGCCTCCACTCCTGAAGGGCCCGCCACTTGACTCTCTCCTCCATCCGACACGCTCATCAACAGGCCTTCTAGATCAGCCTGCAGGCTTTGACCTTCCTTAAACAGGCTGGAAAAGGTTTTCTGTCGGCTCGGACACCCCCGAAACAAATGGTCCCTTCCTCCACATAAACTGCAGGTTTTTGGTTTTGGGCAGTCCGACGCCATGTGCTCTGCAGAACCACAAAAACGGCATCTCTGTCCCGTGCAGTCCGTTTTCATATGCCCCTGTGCCCCACACCTCCTGCAATATATTGGCTGGCTTGGATAATACAAAAAGCCCTTGTTAGAGCCGATGTAAAAAGACCCAGGTGGATGTACTAACCCACCTGGTACTGATTTATCCTCCCGTAACTTGACCATGTATCTTCTCTTTCCATGCCATATGCCAAACCGGTCTTTCAAATGTTCGCCTCCTCTCACCGTTTCGCAGTACCTAGTCAAAAAGGCCAAAACGTCCCCATCCTCCACATAGGGGTTATACAGGTGGATGGTTAATGGCAGGAAATTCTTTAAACAGGCAGGATAGAACTGCAGGTCCTTTAGCAGCGGGTGATCCTTTTTCTTCTCCCATGACCCACAAAACGCAGAACAGTCAGTTAGTTGAAAAAAGGTCAAATCCATAAATCCAGATGTGGAAAAGTCTTGCAAATAAAAAATCGAAGAAGCCGGAACCCCAAAAAGCTCTCTGAGGACCTGCATCACCACGAACTCTCTCCCGAATCTCCTTTTAGCTTCTGCAGTTGCCTCCGCCTTTACTTGAAACCGGACCGTATTCTTCATCCGCACCACCATGGTCGGTAAGGGTGTATCCTCTCTCGCTGAATCCATTTGGAAGGATCAAACTTGATCTTAGCCAAAAGGCCGAGAAGCGATGACCCTATGACGCAGCGGAGAGGAAGACAGAAACGGCTATTCCCATCCAGGACGCGGTACGTCACAGAGACCTGAAACGCCTGCGACGGAAAGTACGGCATCGCTCCTAACTCCCAAACGGCTTGTCGTAGAGCCAAGTGCCTTATGTCATCGGAATCCTTGGCTCGAGCCGAACGAGAGGCAGGTCTCGGATCGGCTCGTCACACTGACGGAATTTTCGGCTATTTTGGATTTTGTTGAAAACCTACTTTTGCAAACTAGCACCAGGCATTTGGTCCAGTCCGACCCGAAGCGGCGCAGAAAGATTCTCTGGAGTCTGACTGTCAATAATCAAGCAAAAAAAGTGGAAATTTCCATTCTCCTTGCCGAGGGGACCTCAAAACGTTCGAAGGTCTGATCTAGTCTGATCTCACAAGCTAAGCAGGGTTGGGCCTGGTTAGTACTTGGATGGGAGACCGCCTGGGAATACCAAGTGCTGTAAGCTTTTGACTTTTCTTCACTACTTATCTTATAGAATGGCCTTTAGTCTGAATGATCTTTAAAGAGCCCGCTTTTTGCTGCAATCTTCGCTTACGGCCATACCATCCTGGCTGCGCCCGATCTCGTCTGATCTTGCAAGCTAAGCAGGGTTGGGCCTGGTTAGTACTTGGATGGGAGACCGCCTGGGAATACCAGGTGCTGTAAGCTTTTGGCTTTTCTTCACTACTTATCTTATAGAATGGCCTTTAGTTTGGCTGATCTTTAAAGAGCACTCTTTTTGCTGCAATCTTTGCTTACTGCCATACCATCCTGCCTGCGCCCGATCTCGTCTGATCTCGGAAGCTAAGCAGGGTCGGGCCTGGTTAGTACTTGGATGGGAGACTGCCTGGGAATACCAGGTGCTGTAAGCTTTTGGCTTTTCTTCACTACTTATCTTATAGAATGGCCTTTAGTCTGAATGATCTTTAAAGAGCCCGCTTTTTGCTGCAAACTTTGCTTAAGGCCATACCAGCCTGGCTGCACCCGATCTTGTCTGATCTTGGAAGCTAAGCAGGGTTGGGCCTGCTTAGTACTTGGATGGGAGACAGCCTGGGAATACCAGGTGCTATAAGCCTTTTCTTCACTACTTATCTTATAGAATGGCCTTTAGTCTGGCTGATCTTTAAAGAGCCCTCTTTTTGCTGCAATCTTTGTTTACTGCCATACCATCCTGGCTGCGCCCGATCTCATCTGATCTCGCAAGCTAAGCAGGGTTGGGCCTGCTTAGTACTTGGATGGGAGACCGCCTGGGAATACCAGGTGCTGTAAGCTTTTGGCTTTTCTTCACTACTTATCTTATAGAATGGCCTTTAGTCTGAATGATCTTTAAAGAGCCCTCTTTTTGCTGCAATCTTTGCTTACGGCCATACCATCCTGGCGGCGCTAGAGAGCTAACAGGAAGTGATAAGTTTGCAGTACAGAGGGAGAGGCTCTCTGAATCCTATTTACTTTAATCTCTTGTTTTGAAGCGTTTTGTTTTCAGATTTTGGATTTACTGGGAAATCAGTTGCTGGAAAGTCAGGGTTATTCCTGATAACTTCCCCCAACAGCTTAGGCTGTCTGGGGGACTTTTGGACTTCTTTTGTTTGAAGTATGCTGCAGATGCACACTATGGCTGCAGATAAAGAAACAGAACAAACAGTGATGAGGAAAAGTTTTAATGGGAAGAATGAAGAGAGAGAGCAAACAAGAGGAGAAGAAAAGGAAAGAATGATCCAAAAACAACAGGAGGCACGTAAAGTTATAAGAGATCTACAGAAAGAGAGAGAGGAAAACAGCAGAGGAATGCAAGAAGGATCAAGACAGAAGTACAGCAAAGAGCTGACTGTGGAGGTGGAGGTGGAGGCGGAGGTGGAGGGAGCCGAAAAGATTTCTATGATGGATTTATTGAAGGGAGTAAAAAAGGAGTGTGGAGAGGTGATTGGCTGCAGAGTGAGAGGTGAAAGGATTTACTCGGGTAAAGTTGGTTTCATATTCGCACATTCGGACTTCCGCGTTCAATAACTTTGTTAATCTGCATCAAAAAAGGCTAATTTTGGTCAGTTATCATTACGACTACTATGAGCACAAAGCAGAACACTTTTTTCTGTAGAACTCGGCGTTTTAAAGACGCTGATAAACACGCTTACCTCTATGGAGAGTCGCTCATCTGAGGGACCGTCTACAAATTACATGTTTCGATCACTACAGCCTGCAACGATTTACTGTCCATGGTACTACAGTCATCAGAGAACACCACATCATAGAGGAGGTTTATTTGGACAAACTCTTACATTTTAAACAGCTGAAACAAATACTTTAAAAACATATGAAACAATTATAAATATTAAACTATTTTGTAATTTTCTAATTATCATGTTCAGTTTTTAATTCTAACTGTAGTGGTGTGTCAGGAATGTTTATCATCTTGATCTTGTATGCTACAAAGGGATATTTATTAATTTGCTTTGTCAGACACATAACTGTTGTAACAGCACAGTACACAAGTCAAAATACCCCACAAGGTGGCAGCTGTTGTCCAGCAGAGGAAACTACTGTTGCATTCATACAGCATTTTTTTTCTAGTAAAGTTTTTATTAAAAGTACATATTTATATCAAATCTATAGTTTTGTTCTCTATTGATTATAAAACCTATTCAGCTCGGGATGCACAAATACACTAATGAATATAAATTTATTGCAAAGTTCTTCAACAGGTAGTTTTGTTTTATATATATTGTATAACAAATCGTAGTGTCTATTCACACTAAATGCAAATATCCCGTCTTATTGGCAGAAGCTATTTACACTAAATCTGCCCACCATGGTGTGATTGGGATAGTCAATACTATAAAAGACGTGTACAAGACTGCGTCTCCAGTGGCGTATGTCATAAAATGCGTGTTTTTTGACGTGATCGACCTGAGTCCGAGACCATGTTTTGCCAAACTTTTTTTCTCCCTTTTCAAATCTCATATCGCATCGGAAAGGCATTTAGCTTCAATAAAAATGAAGGAAATAATCAAAAAGTTGAAAATAAAGTATTGGTTAGGGTAGGTGTAGGGAGGGCTTTATTATCCCAATGAGGTTGCATCCATTTAATAATTTAAATTAGAATTAGAATTTACACTAAATACGTTATTGCGTACTGTTTTATAGTGTACTACAATACTGAAGTGCAGATAATTGCCACTATTTGCAATAAGTAGTATAAATAGCAGAAAATCCTGCTACTTTAACATAGTGTAAATGGCATATCATTAACATACTGCTATTTTCACTTAGTGTAAATAGAATCCGTTGCACTTGGCCACAGCCATATATATATATATATGTGTGTGTGTATACAGTGCCTTGTGAAAGAATTCAAACCCCTTCATTTTTTTCACTTTTTGTTATGTTGTAGCCTTATGTTAAACTGCTTTAAATTACTTTTTTCCGCACATCAATCTACACTATATACACCATTACAGCAAAGTAAATAACCGGTTTTTAACATCTTAGCAAATTTATTAAAGATAAAAAAACTTAAATGATTCCATTGCATATGTATTCATACCCTTATCTGGGACAGTTGAAATTTAGCTTAGGAGTATTCATTTTGCTTGTAAATGTTACCACACTTTGAGTGAAGTTAACCTGTGGCAAATTCAATTGAATGGGAATGATTTGGAAAGGCATACATGTCTTAATAAAAGGTCTAACAGCTGAGAATGCATATTAGAGCAAAGACCAAGCCCTGAAGTAAAAAAATAAAAATAAAAATGCCTGTATAGCTCAGAGACAGGGTTGCATCAAACCACACATCTGGGGAAGAGTTCAGAAAAAAAAATTATGCTGCATTGAAGTTTCACAGAAGTGTGTAGCCTCCATTATCCATAATGGAAGACATTTGGAACAACCAGGACTCTTCCTAGAACTGGCCTCCTGGCCAAACTGAGCAACTGATGGAGAAGGGCTTTGGTTAGAGTGGTGATCAACAACCTGATAGTCACTCTAGTTGAGCTCCATGATCATATACGCAGATAGGAGAAACCTACAGAAGGACAAACATCACTGCAACACCCCACCGATCTGGCCTTTATGGCAGTGTGGCCAGACTCAATCCTCTCCTCAGTGAAGACACGTGAAAACACACTTGGAATTTGCAAAAAAGCACCTAAAGGACCCTCAGACTGTGAGAAACAAGATTCTCTGGTCTGATTAACCTGAATTCCAAGCATCATGTTTGAAGGAAACCAGCTCTGATCATCACCTGCACAGTACCATGCCAAAAGTAAAGTGTACTGGTAGCAGTCTCATGCTGTGGGGCTGTTTTTCAGCGGCAGGGACTGAGGGACTCGTCAGAGAAGAAGAAAAGCTCAATGCACCAAAATATTGAGATAACCTTAATGAAAACCCAGTCCAGAGCATTGACAACCTCAGACTTGGCAGAAGGTTCACCTTCCAACAGGACAATGACCCTAAGCACAGCAAGAGTGGCTTATAGACAGCTCTGTGAATGTCCATTGAGTGGCCCAACCACAGCCTGGGCTTGAACCCAATCAAATATTTCTGGAGAAACCTGAAAATGTGCATCTGCCCCAATCCAGCCTGACAGAGCTTAAGAGGTGAAGAGGTGAGAAGAATGGCAGATAATTGCCATATGATGATGATCAAAGCTTGTCGCATCAAACAAAAAAGACTTGAGGCTCTAAAGGTGCTTCAGCTAAGTACTGAGTTAAGGGTATGAATACTTATGCAATGTACTTATTTCAGTGTTTTTTTTTTTAATAAATTTACAAAGTTGTGACAGTTCTGTTTTTGCTTTGCCATTATGGTGTATGGAGTGTAGATTGATGTGGAAAAAAAGTAATTTAAAGCAGTTTAACATAAGGTTGCAACATAAAATGTGACAAAACAAAAAAAATGAAGGGGTTTGAATACTTTCGCAAGGCACTGTATGACATAACAGAAGGGTGAATCTAAATGTGTTTGAACTTTTAGTAATTGATTAAACTGATCTACAACAGCTGCAGAAGTGGCAGATGTGGAAACCCAGTATGGCACTAAAGGTTCTGAGGATCCTCAAATGCAAACTGTTCATTTATTCATTAATTTGTTCATTTATAATCATTTTTTCATATAATCATTAGTCATTACACATTTATATAATTTATCATTTGATTATTTTTATCATTTAAATCATTAAGTCTTTTAACATTTATTCATTTATTTACTTATTAATTTTATTATGCTTCTATATTTCATATTTATTTTTATTTTTCTTGCTTATGCAATTCCATTATTGTTCAATTTTAGGATTGTGGGGTTTAATGAACTGTTTTGTCTGTATGAATAAGAGATAGCAGGTTAATGGTATGTTGTTGTGAATCAGTTTGGTATAATACTACTTGTTGAATTTGTGCTCATCAGACAAAGTCTGAGCATTGAGACAAACGCAACTAAGATTGTCCAATAAACTCTGCTACTTTTTACCATCATCACTTCGTCTCCTGCTTCCGCTCTTCTCTGGCATTCCTCAGTCAAATTCTTGACTGACAGAAGACTGTTAACAGTCGTTTTGGGTATTTTTGGGTACCAGACAAGACTTGCTGTAAACAGGGTTTGGGTATCGACAGCTCTGCTCACTAGTTGTTCTGTTACCGGACAAACTGTTATTTTCTGATGGGATCTGGCATCTAGGGCTAGATCTTAATTGTCAAGGTGTGGGTACTCAATCTAACAACACAGATATTTTGGAAAGAAAGACAGACTCTGACTCAAAACCTATATACCAGGAGCCTGACATTGACTCAGAGTGTCTCAAGCATACACCTGAGGCCATGTAAGTACAGGAGGGAGATCCTGGACTAAATGTTTGGAGATGATGTTTAGAGGTGAAATAAATAAATAACCCTATGTCGAAAAAAATGTGAGATAAGATTAGGCCACAAGAAGGGTCCTCAAAATCAAGACAGCCTTGGACAGACCATGTGTCTGACCGCTTTAAAAAAAAAGAAAATCTATGTTGTACTCTCTTTTAAATATCAACATGTCAAGGCTCCCTGGAGCAGAAACAAATCTTCCATATTTACAAATGAAAGCAGTGTGCACATTCCCCTTTTGCCCAGCCAAATACTATTGGGTCATTCCATGTCAAATCAACCAAATTTCAAAATGACAATTTTCAGCTGAGATTCACAGCCAAATTACTGGGGTAAAAATGGCTTCAGAAAAATGGCAGCATCATAATGTAATTTTTACACAGAGATTGGTAGGTCTGTTAGTAAAATATGTTGACTTTAGCAATTTTTGTTGAATTATGTGAATTAAGTTTTTTTTCTCCAAAGTTTGCAAGCCTGTAACTCAAAGTAGAAAGATGTCTTAATGCCCTTTTAGATATTGGGTCTTAACAAATGTTCCTTTTGGCATCTTAATTTTTAAGGCCTTATATGGTTCGGTTCCAGAGATATTGGAATTTAAATATGGCTCCAAGAGTAAATTGTTAAAATGTACATATTTCCAGTGGTAAAAAACAACAACAAATGTGGGTCAATTTGCAAAAATACGATGATACTTTTCTTTTAAAGAGGAATGTCTGAAGAACAAATAATGTTGAAACTAGAGATGTATCTTGTTTACTTCTGTCAAAGCAACTGCATTGAACATACCTGTCCGAGTGCCATGAATATTCTTTTTCTGAAGTTTGCATGCCTATAATTCAAGAAGTATTAAAGATATCACAATACGATTTTAGATTCTAGTTCTTAATAAACTTTTCTTTTGGAATCTTCATTTTCAAGGCCCTACATTGTTCAGTCCCAGAGATATGGGGACCTCAATGAGGCTCCATTTTCAGATTGTTGAATATTCCCTATTTTAGTGGCTGAAAAGCAAATGTTGGTCACTTTGTATACAGCTGATACTTATTGTACTTAAAGCAGAATGTCTGAAGAATAAGTAATGTTACTAGGCATACTAGGAATGCATCTTGTTTCCCTCTATCAAAACAATATGCACAGAACATACCTGTTGGAGTGTTAAAAATGCACTGAAATTGGAGTTGAGGGACATTATCTTTCTCTCAGTAGTCTGTTCATAAGATTTGAATCAGTTTCAGGGATATTTGGAAGAAGGGATTTTGTTCATTTTAACAGCTTCTGAAGCAAACAAGAGTTCAGACACACAATGCTGTAACATGTTTGAATCAAATCCCACACCTCATAGGGAAAAGTGGTTGCTTTTACCACACATTGCATTCACATCAATAAACCAAGATTTGCCTAACCTGGATTAATTATTAGAATTTCTTTTTCTTTTTTATTGTTATATAATTTGAGCATAGTTATAGTGCTAAATTCTGGGTAATCTTATTGTACATTTCACACTGTTCATACTTTATCTAGAGTTAACAATTAATCCTGATCATGTCACACTGCACATTCCTAAACACTAGGTTACTGTTATTATTTGCATTGTCAGCAGGGATGACTAGATAAACACAAAACCACATTTGGTGTCAAAATGGGTAGGACACAACAATTTGGACATGGAGCTGCACCAAGGTGTAGGATTAAACCATACAGGGATATTGGGATATTTATGACACTCAAACAGGTATGTCCTATACAATTATTTTGATAGAGGGAAACAAGACGCATTCCTAGTTTCATCATTACTTATTCTTCAGACATTCTGCTTTAAAATACACTAAGTATCAGCTGTATACAAAGTGACCATGACCAACATTTGGTTTTCAAGCGCTGAAATGTAATATTCAACAATCTGAAAATGGAGCCTCATTGAGGTCCCCATATCTCTGGGATTGAACAATGTAGGGCCTTGAAAATGAAGATTCCAAAAGAAAATCATATTTTTGCAAATTGACACATTTGGTTTTTGACCACTGAAAATATGTACATTTTAACAATTTACATCTGAAGCCATATTAAAATTCCAATATCTCTGGAACCGAACTATATAGGGCCTTAAAAATGGAGATGTCAAACGGAATGTTTGTTAAGACCATTTGGCACCATCATTATGATGCTGCCATTTTTCTGAAGCCATTTTAACCCCCTGTAATTTGGCTCTGAATCTCAGGTTAAAATTGCCATTTTGACCCCCTCTGCAAAATAGTGGATTACTTAGTAAATATTCATCCATGACATTTAATATTTTGGCTTTCATCACTATACATGCCTGTCTTTCTTCAGAAAAAAATATTAGTAAAATAAAAAATTTGAACTGGGGACCTCTGGTTGAGTTGACACGTAATGACCCTGTTTCACAATCCAAAATAATCCTGCTGCACTGGACCAAGATGTAAACATGTTAGTCCAACAAAATGGAGATATACAACACAAACTTTCAGAGAAAAAGGCTAGGCCAGCAACCAACCTAAAAAGAGGAAAAATAACAAAGACCCTAATGCATGAACCCAGTCAACATTTTTACAGCACACTCAACACCAAACGAGCAACTCTTGGCTGGGAACATGACACAATGTCTCAATAAAAAAGTGTTAAAAGTAATAGGCTCAGAAATGAGGAAAAGGGAATCCATTCACTCTGACATCATGATATAAATATAGTTAAAGCAGACAATAATCAAGGAATGTGCCACAAAATACTTGAAAATATCAGGCTACATACAACTTTTCAGTATGAATCTGTTCATTGATCATTTGTACACAGAGTATGTCATCAGCATTCTCATGCATCATTTGCAAAGTAGGTCTCCTGTGTCTTTCTATTCTGATGCCACTGGAGGAGTTGTGTCAAAAATACCAGAACAGCTGAAGCATTAATGAAATTATGACACTTATTTCCATACAGTTGAACTGATTTATTTGAACTTAATTTAGTTAATTGCACTGATGAGTAAAAATCATGTTAGTTTAATGAAATCACATCAGTTACATTTCACATATTCTGTGAATGTTCTCAACACAATTCACTCATATAGATCCACCCAGTACTGTTGCTGTTCAGACTGGTGCCTTTGCAGAGTTGTGAGTTTTCTGCATTTTTATGAAAGTGGAAAAACCTGTTGGAACTTAATGTTTACTTATTTTAAACATTTAAAATAATTTATACAACATATATATGTTTTTTAACCATTGTGGTGAAGAGTGGAGTTTGTGCTTAGATTATCAGTAGCTATTATAAGCACATAAGTGTTATATAATTGTGAAAAGTAGAAATGCTGACCATATAAGTCATGTGACTGGCTTTAAATTGATGTATTTTAGTTATACTCATAAGAACAAACAGCCAACATAACACTTGTTCTCACATCAAACTTTTACAGCCTGCAAATGAGCTAAAACAAACCAAAAAAGGTTGCCAACTCATTGAGAACAACAGTTTTAGCTCATGTAGCCATAGCCTAACCACAAGGCCTACACTTCACAATAATGGTAACCTCAAAAATCGGCATAAACAAAAACTCTTTTAAGTGTCAAAAATAGCTGAACAACAAACTTTAAAAAGTCTCTTCCTTTACTAAAAAACACATTAATCAGTACTTAATTTACAGATTTACACTATTGATCTAGCCCTATGCAAAGCATGCTGGGAACTAGAAATCCACTTCCCAGTTTTAGGATTCACAGAAGTTTCTGTTATGTTAATTTTGTAGTGTTACCGTTGTTGTGAAGAGTAGAGCCTGTGGTTAAGTACAGGATGGACAATAAAATTTTAAAGTTGTGTGTAGTCCATGTTGTTTGACTATTTACATGTAAATGTATAGTTAGAACATTTTTGATTGTCACGTTAGTATATGCTGTTGTTAATTAACACTAAAAAATGAAGAATCAGCATGAATACAATGTTTATATAAACAATAATAATAATTTAGCAGACACTATTATCCAAAACAACTTACAAGTGAGGACAGTGGAAACAATCAAAACCAACAAAAGAGCAATACAATGCAAGTGGTATGTCAAGTCGTGGTTAGCCTAATGCAGTACACGTCAAGTCAAGTCACCTTTATTTATATAGCGCCTTTAACAATACAGATTGTGTCAAAGCACTTAACAGTATCAAATTGGAGGACAGCGTGTCAGTAATATATAATGATAAGATTAAATACTCAATTTTCAGTTAAAGGCATTTCATTATTGAATTCAGAGATGTCATTGTCTAGCGCAGTTTAGTTTAAATAGTATCTGTGCAATCAAATCGATGATAATCGCTGTAAATTAATACACGTGACAAGGTGTGTGTTTTTTACATACAGTATATATGTATATATATAAATATAAATAGATAGATAGATAGATTTGTAATAGAGTGTGTTAGAGTTAGAGGGTCAAATATAGACGGACGAGATGTGTTTTTAGCTGCTTCTTGAAGATGGCTAAGGACTCAGCTGCTCAAATTGAGTTGGGCAGGTCATTCCACCAGGAGGGAACAGTTAATATAAAAGTCCGTGAAAGTGATTTAGTGCCTCTTTGGGATGGCACAATAATGTGTCGTTCACTTGCAGAACGCAAGCTTCTAGAGGGTACATAAGTCTGAAGTAGTGAATTTAGGTAAAGGGGTGCCGAGCCAGTGGTGGTTTTGTAGGCAAACATCAATGTCTTGAATTGTATGTGAGCAGCTATTGGTAGCCAGTGAAAATTGATGAACAGAGGTGTGACATGCGTTCTTTTCGGCTCATCAGGCTGGACTATTGCAATGCTCTCTTGGCAGGTCTTCCAGACAGTTCTATTAAACCTGTACAATTAATCCAGAACATGGCAGCAAGATTAATTTTTAATGAGCCATGTTCTGGATTAATTGTACAGGTTTAAGAGCATTGCAATAGTCCAGCCTGGACAGAACAAGAGCTTGAGCAAGGAGTTGTGTTGCATGTTCCAAAAGAAAGAGCCTGATCTTGCTAATGTTGAATAAAGCAAATCTGCAGGACCAGGTAGTTTTAGCAATGTGGTCTGAGAAAGTGAGCTGATCATCAATCACAACTCCAAGGTTTCTGGCTGTTTTTGAAGGAGTGATGGTTGATGTGTCTAACTGGATGGTGAAATTGTGATGAAGTGGTTGGTTTGATGGAACCACAAGCTGTTCTGTCTTGGCAAGGTTGAGTTGAAGGTGATGGTCCTTCATCCAGCAAGAAATGTCTGTTAGACAAGCTGAGATGCAAGCAGCTATCATCAGATCATCAGGATGGAATGAGAGGTAGAGTTGAGTGTCATCAGCATAGCAGTGATATGAAAATCCATGTTTCTGAATGACAAAATGTAGACAGTGATTCCATGTAGACAGAGAATATAAGTGGTCCAAGAACTGAGCCCTGAGGCACCCCAGCAGCTAGATGTTGCGACTTGGACACCTCACCCCCCCGAGATACCTTGAAGGACCTGTCTGAGAGGTAATTGTCAAACCACTGGAGTGCGGTTCCTGAGATGCCCTTTGCCAATAGGGTTGACAGGAGGATCTGGTGGTTGACCATATCAAAAGAAGTGGACAGATCCAGCTAGTTAAGTAATGGAGATTTGGAAACCGCTCTTGCCAGTCTTCAACAACTGAGAGCAAGGCAGTCTCGGTTTAATGTCCACTTCTGAAACCAGACTGGTTGCTGTCAAGGAGGTTGTTCTGTGTGAGAAAGGCAGAGACTTGGTTGAACACAACTCATTCAAGAGTTTTTGCTATGAAAGGAAGAAGGGAAAATAGTTCTTTAAAAGAGTTGGGTTAAGAGTGGGTTTCTTAAGTCAAGTCAAGTCAAGTCAAGTCACCTTTATTTATATAGCGCTTTTACCAATACAGATTGTGTCAAAGCACTTAACAGTATCAAATTGGAGGACAGAGTGTCAGTAATATATAATAAGATTAAACATTTAATTTTCAGTTAAAGGCATTTCATTATTGAATTCAGAGATGTCATTGTCTAGCTCAGTTTAGTTTAAATAGTATATGAGCAATCAAATCGGCGATAATCGCTGGAAATTAGGTGTCCCCAACTGAGCAAGCCAGAGGCGACAGCAGCAAGGAACCAAAACTCCCTCTGAGACAGAATGGAGAAAAAAACCTTGGGAGAAACCAGGCTCAGTCGGGGGGCCAGTTCTCCTCTGACCAGACGACACCCACAGTTCAAAAATTTCAAGTTCTAACAATAGTAGTATTATGTAGTTAGGTATTTTATTATATTTTTAGTTATATTTTTTAGTTTTAGTGTATTTTAATCGAGGTCTCTGGGGGTCATCTGGGTGTCCTGGTCTCCGCTGACGATCAGGGCTGCAGACATCATCTCTTGGTGCTGATCCACCATCTGATCATAGGAAAGAAACAGACAAATATTAGCGTAGATGC
Source organism: Acrossocheilus fasciatus (assembly GCA_036784905.1). NCBI lineage: Eukaryota > Metazoa > Chordata > Actinopteri > Cypriniformes > Cyprinidae > Acrossocheilus > Acrossocheilus fasciatus. Next base: position 33,172,876 of record CM071959.1, read on the forward strand.
CATTCTACTTACGATGTAACGAGTACACCGTGTGTTGTGGGAAGTGTTCCCGGTTCCGGTTGATCTAATTAATGCAGCCTAACAATCCTTTAACGGATTTGAATAATAGAAGCGTATTAGTGTGTTATGTGTACGCCAGGATAAAGAGATGGGTCTTTAATCTAGATTTAAACTGACAGAGTGTGTCTGCCTCCCGAACAGTGTTAGGTAGACTGTTCCAGAGTTTGGGTGCTAAATAGGAAAAGGATCTGCCGCCTGCAGTCGATTTTGATATTCTAGGTATTATCAAACGGCCAGAGTTTTGAGAACGCAGCGGACGTGGAGGACTATAATGCGATAAGAGCTCGCTCAAGTACTGAGGAGCTAAACCATTCAGGGCTTTATAAGTAATTAACAAGATTTTAAAATCTATCCGATGTTTGATAGGGAGCCAGTGCAGTGTTGACAGAACCGGGCTAATATGATCATATTTCCTGGTTCTAGTAAGGACTCTAGCTGCTGCATTTTGGACTAACTGTAGTTTGCTGATCAAGCGTGCAGAACAACCACCCAATAAAGCATTACAATAGTCTAGCCTTGAGGTCATAAACGCATGAACTAACATTTCTGCATTTGACGTTGAGAGCATAGGTCGTAATTTAGATATGTTTTTGAGATGAAAAAACGCAGTTTTACAGATGCTAGAAACATGGCTTTCAAATGAAAGATTGCTATCGAACAGCACACCTAGGTTCCTGACTGATGAAGAAGAATTGACAGAGCAACCATCAAATGTTAGATAATGTTCTAGGTTATTACATGTGGGGTTTTTAGGTCCGATAACTAACACCTCTGTTTTTTCAGAATTTAGCAGTAAAAAATTACTCGTCATCCAGTTTTTTATATCGACTATGCATTCCGTTAGTTTCTCAATTTGGTGTGTTTCACCGGGCCGCGAAGAAATATAGAGCTGAGTATCATCAGCATAACAGTGGAAGCTAACACCATGTCTCCTGATAATATCTCCCAAGGGTAACATGTAAAGCGTGAAAAGTAACGGCCCTAGTACTGAGCCTTGAGGTACTCCATACTGTACTTGTGATCGATATGATACCTCTTCATTCACTGCTACGAACTGATGGCGGTCAGATAAGTATGATTTGAACCATGCTAAGGCACTTCCACTAATGCCAACAAAGTTTTGTAGTCTATTCAAAAGAATGTCGTGGTCGATAGTGTCGAACGCAGCGCTAAGATCCAGTAGAACTAATAAAGAGATACAACCACGATCAGATGATAGAAGCAGGTCATTTGTAACTCTAATGAGAGCAGTCTCAGTACTATGATATGATCTAAATCCTGACTGGAATTCCTCAGAGATATCATTTTTCTCTAGGAAGGAATATAATTGTGAGGATACTACCTTTTCTAGTATCTTTGACAGAAAAGGGAGATTTGAGATCGGTCTATAATTAACTAGGTCTTTGGGGTCAAGTTGTGGTTTTTTAATGAGAGGCTTAATAAAAGCCAATTTGAAGCTTTTGGGGACATATCCTAATGACAATGATGAATTAATAATAGCCAAAAGAGGATCTATGACTTCTGGAAGCAGCTCTTTTAGTAGTTTCGATGGAATCGGGTCTAACATACATGTTGTTGGTTTAGATGAATTAACAAGTTTATACAATTCTTCCTCTCCTACAGTAGAGAATGAATGGAATTGTTCCTCAGGGGATCTATAGTGCGCTATCTGATGCGATACTGTAGCTGACGGCTGCAAGGATACAATTTTATCTCTGATAGTATCGATCTTGGAAGTAAAATAGTTCATAAAGTCATTACTGCTATGCTCTTGGGAAATGCCAACACCTGTTGATGCTTTATTTTTCGTTAATTTAGTCACTGTATTGAATAAATACCGAGGGTTATGTTTGTTTTCTTCTAGAAGAGATGAAAAGTAATCAGATCTAGCAGTTTTTAATGCTTTTCTGTAGGATAGGGTACTTTCCCGCCAAGCTAAACGAAATACCTCTAATTTAGTTTTCCTCCAGCTGCGCTCCATTTTCCGGGCTGCTCTCTTTAGGGCGCGAGTGTGCTCATTATACCACGGTGTTGGACTCTTATCCTTAATCTTCCTTAAGCGTAAAGGAGCAACCGCATCTAAAGTGCTAGAAAAGAGAGAGTCCATAGTTCCTGTTACATCATCAAGTTGTTCATAGCTATTGGATAAACTGAGGAACTGAGATAATTCAGGAAGATTATTTATAAAGCAGTCTTTTGTGGTGGAGGTAATGGTTCTACCATATTTGTAACAAGAAGTTGGCTTTACAGCTTTAGCTATATGGAATATACAGGAGACTAGATAATGATCTGAGATATCATCGCTCTGCTGCAAAATTTCAACCCCACTAACATCAATTCCATGTGACAGTATTAAATCTAGAGTATGATTTCGACAATGAGTAGGTCCTGACACATGTTGTTTAACACCAAAAGAGTTTAAAATGTCTATAAATGCTGATCCCAACGAATCTTTTTCATTATCAACATGGATATTAAAATCACCAACAATTAGGACTTTATCTGCAGTCAGCACTAACTCAGACAGAAAATCAGAAAATTCTTTAATAAAGTCTGTATGGTGCCCTGGTGGCCTGTATACAGTAGCCAGTACAAACATCACAGGGGATTTATCATTAACGCTTGTTTCTTTAGATAACGTTATATGGAGCACCATTACTTCAAACGAATTATGCTTGAAGCCCGACCTTTGAGAGATACTGAAAATATTTCTATAAATTGTAGCAACACCTCCCCCTTTACCTTTTGGACGCGGTTCATGTTTATAACAGTAATCTTGGGGTGTAGACTCGTTTAAAGTAATGTAATCATCTTGTTTTAGCCAGGTTTCTGTCAGACAAAGCACATCTAGTTTATGGTCAGTGAACATATCATTTACAAAAAGTGCTTTTGAAGAAAGGGATCTAATATTCAATAAGCCAAGCTTTATCAAGTCTTTATCTGTATTATATCGTTTTTTTATTTGTTGAACATCAATTAAATTGTTACTATTACATTGGTTTGGATGTTTTCTGTATTTTCTAGTTCGGGGAACAGACACAGTCTCTATAGTGTGATATCTAGGTGAAGGAGTCTCTATGTGCTGAGAGTTAACTGACTTCTGTGACGTGAGGCGGCTAGCAGACGATCGGTTTAGCCAATCGGTTAAGTAGTGGGGTTATACAAGCCTGTCTAAATGCTGAGGGAAAAACACCAGTGTGAATGAGATGAAATATGATGAGATGAAATAGAATCAAGTGGACAAGTAGTAGGATGATTTAGGAAGGATGAGTTTAGAGACTTCTGACTCAGAGAGTGGAGAGAAGCATGTGAAAGAGTGTATGTTTGTTGGTAAGATGCGTTTGACAGTTTGAGTAAGAGATGCTAACTGTTTAGAGCGAGGAAGCGAAGATGAAAGTAAAACAGAGAGCCTGGAGGGTGAATGTGAGCCTAGTTTACATCGAAAGATGACATGTGGAGGGGTATGTGTTGTGTCAGGAACCATGTTGAGGTTAAGAGTGAGCAGGAAGTGATCTGAGGTGTGCAGTGGAGTAATCAGCACATGATCAGTGGAGCAGTGTCCTGAGAATTAATGAGAAATTATTGAATTAAATTAAAGATTATTAAATATATAATTATCGTTGTAATGCATGGGGTGGGACTGAGAACCATGAACGTGAGGCTTGGTGGCTCCCACGGCTCTCAGCCCTGCCCCACTTGTCCCAAAAATTTTAAGTGAAAGTGACGTGACATGTGGTCAAGTATGGTTAGCCATACTCGAAATTTGTGTTCTGCAATCAACCCATCCAAATTGCACACACACAGCAGTGAACAAACGAACACACAGTGCAAATGACAACTGAGCCACCTATGAACCTTGATCAGTCTCAAGAAACTTGGATGAAGAAGAACAAACATTTCCCATCCAACAATTCCAGATTATTTTCTGTTCCACAAAAAAATAAAGAATACATGTTCCCCCAAAAAAGGATCCACAAGTATGTGACACAGAGAAAGAAATGTTCAAGTTTTGATGCATGTCAGCTTCCTGCAGAGGTACTCAATGAAAACTATTTATTTATTGCATATATTAAGGTACACTATTATTTACTGTATGAACTGCATGTCATTATAGGTCGACATGCTATGGAAGAAGCCACCTACAGAGCTGATTGTAGCAGTTTTGAGGTCTCCTAGGCAGAAGAATGAGTCCCTCTTACATCACAGGGAATTCCAATCGCTGAGGCCACATGAGTGGTTAAATGGAGAGGTACACATATGAAAACTAAAATGCAATTGCATTATTTTACATTTATATTTCTATTTTACAGTATGATAAGTAATTTGATTCCAATTGAAATGCTATATCATATTTTTTAGATTATTGCCTGGTATTTCAGAGCTCTGCTTCAAATGAAGGGTGCAAATCTGTACCTGCTAGACTATTACATCATTTTAAATGAAACAAGGGAGTGGATCTTAAAGACAAAATTGAAAAAAGTGAGAGACAATAATTACATTTCTTCATTTTGTTATGGACAGTACTCAGACATGATCATTGACATTTGTGATAAACAGGTCATCTTTGAGGAATATGATGGGCTCATCACTTTTGTAAATATCAACAACAACCACTGGAGGTTTGTGGTAAGTAAAAAGTCTGCAAATAGAAATGTTAAGCTAGCACATATAATGTAAACAGGGATAAGCCCATATAGAAATGTTTGATGTTTTCACTGATATTTGTGAGAATTGACTTAGTAGTTAGAATTTCCTTGTTTATTTGTCTCCAATTTAGTATCTTGATGCTAAATGTGACACCATTTTCATACTTGACTCTCAAATGGGTACAAATGAAAATGAAAAAGCCTAAGAGATATGCAACAAGTTTCGGTATGACAGTGTTTGTTTATAACTGAATGTAGCATGTTTACCTCAAAAACAATAATAATGATAAATTAGCATAGTTGGTGTTACTTAAGACTACCATAAAAACACGCACTGCATTTCTCCAAATACAGACAGTTTTTCACAATGAGACCTCATACGAATGAAAAGACAGACTGGGCGAATAAGTAGCTGGATAGTTCCAGCTGTGGTGTCTTTGTGATGCTGGTAAATGGAGGGGGAAAGTGGTTGACATAAGCACTGTCCTGACGTTTTGCCATATGACACTGTCTCTGTTACTTCTCACTACTATCCTTCTAGATGGCCAAACAGGTGGTGGAAGAGTTCCCCAAAATTCCTAACATAATTAATATAACACCCAGCACGGAGATGATGACCCACTACAGGAAAAGTGTAGCCAAAGAGATTTTGCTGGCATCAGGTATAAAGCACTTTGAACAAACAATGTAGTTCCATGTTATACACAGAGAGATTAAAGATAATCCTATCTACGTTATAATAATTGCAGTGTCAAGACAGGAATACTGCAGTGTGTGGAAAATCAGAAAAAGACCAAACAGAGGAGCAAAGCACCTGGGTATTCACTATGCCATTTCTGGCTGTTTACTACTTGTGTAAAGTGAAAACAAATGTTTTGAAAAGTAATTTTAACAATTTCTGCTATGTCTATATATATCTAACAACATGTCCCATTTCCCTTCCGGATTCAAAGTAAATCATGCCTGAGGTGGTTTCATGTTCGGTGCGTCAACATTAATGTGCCACCAGAAGAACAAGCATGGATTTGTGATTTGTGTTGGTAAGCTATGCAGTTTGGAGCTTATGCTGAAAGTGTGTTAAAACAATAAGAATATGTGTTGCCTATTTGAGATGTTATGGAATTAGATTCGTAGTGTTTAGTTTATGTTTGATATTGGTGTAATGGTGTATGCAAATTTCCAATGTGCTTATATTTTGTTCTATTTCATATTCATTAATACAACATATTTCTTATTAGTTTAGCCAGTACAGTAGAATCATTACAAGTAATTTTTTTCTTTATGCACTTTTTTTTTGCATTGTATTCATATTACTGTTTTACATTTTTCATATACTTAGTTACTCAAGGATTATTCATCGATATTATTTATATTGTTGTGAGTTGGTAGGATGTAATTTCTAAAACCATGTGAGATGTACCAATCAGACACAAATTTTGTGGTGTAGTAAAAAGATGTATAAGTCTGTATATAGAATATACAGTTTGTATGTCATTTGCCTTTACTATTTAGATAGTATTAAAGATAGTATTTTATGTGGCCAGGGAAACTTATTACATACAGCTCAATGCATGTAGACTTCAGCAACAGTGCACCTTGAACATGTTTTGGAGTTGTTTGTTCTACTATATGGGACTTTTTTAGCTTTATATAGCTGCTTTTCACAGACAACTAAATGCAATAAATAAGCCAGTCCCCATGGTGTACTGTATCCTTTGGAGTGTGCTTAATAATAAAGTGAATTGGGTTAACTTGGGCAAAGACTTGAAAATTATTGAAAGTTTAAGGTGCAGATAGCATCAGGACCATGGACAGCGCCATGAAATACAAGTATGGCCTAGTTTCTCTCTTAAAATTAAAACAACATCCAAGTTTGTTTCAGGTTTTATGCTTAGTATAATATTGTGTAAGGTTCGACAATACAAGATATATCAAGTTTTTTTAAAAGTGAATGTGTCTCAATGTACGCACTCATCGAACAGAGAGATGTGGGAAAAGTGTCATTTACAGCGATTTTTGTCCATTAAAGAGTTTTGCTATGTTGTACAATTTCAGCTAATTATTTAGAAATGTGTTTTGGAAAAGTGTGAGCCTGTTTTCCAAAGTTATCAAACTGGAATGCGTCTCAATGTACGCAACCATCGAATAGAGAGATGTGGGAAAAGTGTCATTTACAGCGATTTTTGTCCATTAAAGAGTTTTGCTATGTTGTACAATTTCAACTAAATACTTAGAAATGTGTTTTGGAAAAGTGTGAGCCTGTTTTCCAAAGTTATAAAACTGGAATGTGTGTCAATGCATGCACCCATCGAACAGAGAGATGTGGGAAAAGTGTCATTTACAGCGATTTTTGTCCATTAAAGAGTTTTGCTATGTTGTACAATTTCAGCTAATTATTTAGATATGTGTTTTGGAAAAGTGTGAGCTTGTTTTCCAAAGTTATAAAACTGGAATGTGTCTCAATGCATGCACCCATCGAATAGAGAGATGTGGGAAAAGTGTCATTTACAGCGATTTTTTGTCCTTTAAAGAGCTTTGCTATGTTGTACAATTTCAGCTAATTATTTAGAAATGTGTTTTGGAAAAGTGTGAGCTTGTTTTCCAAAGTTATCAAACTGGAATGTGTCTCAATGTACGCACTCATCGAACAGAGAGATGTGGGAAAAGTGTCATTTACAGCGATTTTTGTCCATTAAAGAGTTTTGCTATGTTGTACAATTTCAACTAAATACTTAGAAATGTGTTTTGGAAAAGTGTGAGCTTGTTTTCCAAAGTTATCAAACTGGAATGCGTCTCAATGTACGCAACCATCGAATAGAGAGATGTGGGAAAAGTGTCATTTACAGCGATTTTTGTCCATTAAAGAGTTTTGCTATGTTGTACAATTTCAACTAAATACTTAGAAATGTGTTTTGGAAAAGTGTGAGCTTGTTTTCCAAAGTTATCAAACTGGAATGTGTCTCAATGTACGCACTCATCGAACAGAGAGATGTGGGAAAAGTGTCATTTACAGCGATTTTTGTCCTTTAAAGAGCTTTGCTATGTTGTACAATTTCAGCTAATTATTTAGAAATGTGTTTTGGAAAAGTGTGAGCCTGTTTTCCAAAGTTATCAAACTGGGATGTGTCTCAATGTACGCAACCATCGAACAGAGAGATGTGGGAAAAGTGTCATTTACAGCGATTTTTGTCCATTAAAGAGCTTTGCTATGTTGTACAATTTCAACTAAATACTTAGAAATGTGTTTTGGAAAAGTGTGAGCCTGTTTTCCAAAGTTATCAAACTGGAAAGTGTCTCAATGTACGCAACCATCGAATAGAGAGATGTGGGAAAAGTGTCATTTACAGCGATTTTTGTCCTTTAAAGAGCTTTGCTATGTTGTACAATTTCAGCTAATTATTTAGAAATGTGTTTTGGAAAAGTGTGAGCCTGTTTTCCAAAGTTATCAAACTGGAATGTGTCTCAATGTCGGTAGAAATTACACATGTAAAGAAAACAATTGTAGAATATGTGAGTGAGGCACATTTATTTATAAAACATCTTAAAGAAAGTTTAGCCATTACTTTATGAAGTGTTGACCCAAAATACCAAAAATAAGCAACCTGTTTACTGTCATGCTTTCTGAGTTCTTGTCAAGAATCTGATGGATTCAGTGCCATGGACAGTGATATTTCTGCAGGACTTTAAACATCAATCAATGCACATGAATTGTGATATTTCAGAGTGTAATGTTAAATAAAGATTTCATACAACAGGAAAACATAAAAGTTATTTTAGCAATTCATCTCAACTCAACACTTGGAGAACACTGTTACAATGTTAAGTGTTTAGCACACTTAAAACCAGAAGAAGAAAAACAAACAAACAAACAGAGGTGAATAAAACAGCAAGACATGGGCTGCAGTATGTTCTGTAGGGTCCAGACAAGATGTTCCAACTTGCTTTGGAGCAGTCAACCCATGCTTTCAAAACCTATAGAAATAAATCACATATGTCATCGTTAACACCAACAAAGTTCTTGCTCATTTTGAGGCAAAGAAATAAATAAAAAGCATTATAAATTGAAATTAGACATTAACTATGTTCAGGAGATTAAACATGATTTCCCAGTTGTATGTATTGTTACAAAATTACAAGTTCATTATTTGTCATTTCCTAAACGTCTCTTCAAACGGCATAATTATATTGCAGTTTTTATTTTTTGTTGCTAAAGGAGCATTAGAAGGCATACTGTGAGTGATATTTGTGATACAAGTAATTGTCTCTTTGCACACAATTAAAAAATATATAACTTTTTAGACGGTCCCTATCTTGCTTACCGCTCTACATTGGACATTCGGCGGACATTCGCAAGTAAATATGCCATTAAAACAATACTTGGCCATTTTGTTCGATTGTGAAAAAAAAGGTGCTAGGTTGACAATGATGTCGCTGAATCGAATTTGCAAAAGAAACATGTTTTGCACATATAATTAGAAAGTTATTGAACGCGGAAATGTTGTGAATGTTGTGAATGTGCGAATATAAAACCAACTTTACCCAAGTAAAGGATTTATGAACTCACAATGAAGGATGAAGAGGCCAAAGGGAAGCTAATGGATGGAGTGAGAATACAAGGAGCAATGGTGCACGCCAGGGTTATTATAAACAATGATATGGTTGCGTCTTTCATCAATTTGCCGGTGTACTTGGAGGATGAGAAGATACTCTGCAAACTGCAAGACCGCGGTCAAGTGAGCCGCCATCTGTGAACACCCAGTCAAGTGAGCCGCCACCTGGATTCTGCTGCACGTCTATTTGTGGTATTACGGTACGGAGACACGGAGCGGCCAAAAAGCTGACGAAGACATATATTTCAGCGGTTATGAATTAAATGTGCCCCAAAACACACAAAAATAAAAGATACAGTTATATTATGTTCAAATATATTATACTGTGGAGTTTCCCATAAGAAAAAAAGTCTGTTAAAATACATTATAGCACTGAATATTTCCGACTATTTTCTACATGCATTATTCAAATTAGTTAATACAAAAATGTCAATAAATTATTTTTCTTAACGACCAAGTCTCTGTCTGTGTCAACTTTCCTGGGTTTTACTGTAGAATTTGGGAGATGATGAATGCCAAAGTCTGACACAATGCATTATAGCAATGACCATTTCTTCACATTTAGACAGGCATTATACTAATTCCTTCAGAGTTAACAAGAAAATTGGAATTAATTCTTCTTCACGACACCCACGAATCTGTCTGTGTCAAGTTTCATGAGATTTTACTGTAGAATTGGGGAGAAAATGAATGCCAGTCTGACACAATGCATTATAACACACCTTCACATTTAGACAGGCAGTATTCAAATTCCTTCAGAGTTAACAGGAAATTTTCAATGCATTCTTCTTCGGGACACCCAAGACTCTATCTGTGTCAAGGTTCATGAGATTTTACTGTAGAATTTGGGAGAAAATGAATGCCAGTCTGACACAATGCATTATCACACACCTTCACATTTAGACAGGCAGTATTCAAATTCCTTCAGAGTTAACAAGAAAATTGGAATTAATTCTTCTTCAGGACACCCAAGACTCTTTCTGTGTCAAGTTTCATGAGATTTTACTGTAGAATTTGGGAGAAAATGAATGCCAGTCTGACACAATGCATTATAGCACACCTTCACATTTAGACAGGCATTATTCAAATTCCTTCAGAGTTAACAAGAAAATTGGCATGAACTCTTATTCAGGACATCCAATACTCTGTCTGTGGCAAGTTTCATGAGATTTTACTGTAGAATTTTGAAGAAAATGAATGGCAAAGTCTGCCACAATGCATTATAGCACTGACCATTCCTTGACATTTAGACAGGCATTATTGAAATTCCTTCAAAGTTAACAAGAAAATTGGAATTAATTCTTCTTCAGGACACCCAAGACTCTGTCTGTGGCCAGTTTCATGAGATTTTACTGTAGAATTTGGGGGAAAATGAATGGCAAAGTCTGCCACAATGCATTATAGCACTTACCATTCCTTGACATTTAGACAGGCATTATTCTAATTCCTTCAGAGTTAACAAGAAAATAGGAATAAATTCTTCTTCAGGACACTCAAGACTCTGTCTGTGTCAAGTTTCATGTGATTTTACTGTAGAATTTTGGAGAAAATGAATGCCAGTCTGACACAATGCATTATAACACACCTTCACATTTAGACAGGCATTATTCAAATTCCTTCAGAGTTAACAAGAAAATTGGAATAAATTATTCTTCAGGACACTCAAGACTCTTTCTGTGTCAAGTTTCATAAGATTTTACTGTAGAATTTTGGAGAAAATGAATGCCAGTCTGACACAATGCATTATAACACATCTTCACATTTAGACAGGCATTATTCAAATTCTTTCAAAGTTAACATAAAATTTTCAATGCATTCTTCTTCGGGACACTCAAGACTCTGTCTGTGTCAAGTTTCATGTGATTTTACTGTAGAATTTTGGAGAAAATGAATGCCAGTCTGACACAATGCATTATAGCACACCTTCACATTTAGACAGGCATTATTCAAATTCTTTCAAAGTTAACATGAAATTTTCAATGCATTCTTCTTCGGGACACCCAAGACTCTTTTTGTGTCAAGTTTCATGAGATTTTACTGTAGAAATTTGGAGAAAATGAATGGCAAAATCTGCCACAATGCATTATAGCACTGACCATTCCTTGACATTTAGACAGGCATTATAGAAATTCCTTCAAAGTTAACAAGAAAATTGGAATTAATTCTTCTTCAGAACACTCAAGACTCTTTTTGTGTCAAGTTTCATGAGATTTTACTGTAGAATTTGGGAGAAAACGAATGGCAAAGTCTACCACAATGCATTATAGCACTGACCATTCCTTGACATTTAGACAGGCATTATTCTAATTCCTTCAGAGTTAACAAGAAAATTGGAATGGACTCTTCTTCAGGACACCCAAGACTCTGTCTCTGTCAAGTTTCATGAGATTTTACTGTAGAATTTTGGAGAAAATGAATGCCAGTCTGACACAATGCATTATAACACACCTTCACATTTAGACAGGCATTATTCAAATTCTTTCAAAGTTAACAGGAAATTTTCAATGGATTCTTCTTCGGGACACCCAAGACTCTTTTTGTGTCAAGTTTCATAAGATTTTACTGTAGAATTTTGGAGAAAATGAATGGCAAAGTCTGCCACAATGCATTATAGCACTTACCATTCCTTGACATTTAGACAGGCATTATTCTAATTCCTTCAGAGTTAACAAGAAAATAGGAATAAATTCTTCTTCGGGACACCCAAGACTCTATCTGTGTCAAGGTTCATGAGATATTACTGTAGAATTTGGGAGAAAATGAATGCCAGTCTGACACAATGCATTATCACACACCTTCACATTTAGACAGGCAGTATTCAAATTCCTTCAGAGTTAACAAGAAAATTGGAATTAATTCTTCTTCAGGACACCCAAGACTCTTTCTGTGTCAAGTTTCATGAGATTTTACTGTAGAATTTGGGAGAAAATGAATGCCAGTCTGACACAATGCATTATAGCACACCTTCACATTTAGACAGGCATTATTCAAATTCCTTCAGAGTTAACAAGAAAATTGGCATGAACTCTTATTCAGGACATCCAATACTCTGTCTGTGGCAAGTTTCATGAGATTTTACTGTAGAATTTTGAAGAAAATGAATGGCAAAGTCTGCCACAATGCATTATAGCACTGACCATTCCTTGACATTTAGACAGGCATTATTGAAATTCCTTCAAAGTTAACAAGAAAATTGGAATTAATTCTTCTTCAGGACACCCAAGACTCTGTCTGTGGCCAGTTTCATGAGATTTTACTGTAGAATTTGGGAGAAAATGAATGGCAAAGTCTGCCACAATGCATTATAGCACTTACCATTCCTTGACATTTAGACAGGCATTATTCTAATTCCTTCAGAGTTAACAAGAAAATAGGAATAAATTCTTCTTCAGGACACTCAAGACTCTGTCTGTGTCAAGTTTCATGTGATTTTACTGTAGAATTTTGGAGAAAATGAATGCCAGTCTGACACAATGCATTATAACACACCTTCACATTTAGACAGGCATTATTCAAATTCTTTCAAAGTTAACAGGAAATTTTCAATGGATTCTTCTTCGGGACACCCAAGACTCTTTTTGTGTCAAGTTTCATAAGATTTTACTGTAGAATTTTGGAGAAAATGAATGGCAAAGTCTGCCACAATGCATTATAGCACTTACCATTCCTTGACATTTAGACAGGCATTATTCTAATTCCTTCAGAGTTAACAAGAAAATAGGAATAAATTCTTCTTCGGGACACCCAAGACTCTATCTGTGTCAAGGTTCATGAGATATTACTGTAGAATTTGGGAGAAAATGAATGCCAGTCTGACACAATGCATTATCACACACCTTCACATTTAGACAGGCAGTATTCAAATTCCTTCAGAGTTAACAAGAAAATTGGAATTAATTCTTCTTCAGGACACCCAAGACTCTTTCTGTGTCAAGTTTCATGAGATTTTACTGTAGAATTTGGGAGAAAATGAATGCCAGTCTGACACAATGCATTATAGCACACCTTCACATTTAGACAGGCATTATTCAAATTCCTTCAGAGTTAACAAGAAAATTGGCATGAACTCTTATTCAGGACATCCAATACTCTGTCTGTGGCAAGTTTCATGAGATTTTACTGTAGAATTTTGAAGAAAATGAATGGCAAAGTCTGCCACAATGCATTATAGCACTGACCATTCCTTGACATTTAGACAGGCATTATTGAAATTCCTTCAAAGTTAACAAGAAAATTGGAATTAATTCTTCTTCAGGACACCCAAGACTCTGTCTGTGGCCAGTTTCATGAGATTTTACTGTAGAATTTGGGAGAAAATGAATGGCAAAGTCTGCCACAATGCATTATAGCACTTACCATTCCTTGACATTTAGACAGGCATTATTCTAATTCCTTCAGAGTTAACAAGAAAATAGGAATAAATTCTTCTTCGGGACACCCAAGACTCTATCTGTGTCAAGTTTCATGAGATATTACTGTAGAATTTGGGAGAAAATGAATGCCAGTCTGACACAATGCATTATCACACACCTTCACATTTAGACAGGCAGTATTCAAATTCCTTCAGAGTTAACAAGAAAATTGGAATTAATTCTTCTTCAGGACACCCAAGACTCTTTCTGTGTCAAGTTTCATGAGATTTTACTGTAGAATTTGGGAGAAAATGAATGCCAGTCTGACACAATGCATTATAGCACACCTTCACATTTAGACAGGCATTATTCAAATTCCTTCAGAGTTAACAAGAAAATTGGCATGAACTCTTATTCAGGACATCCAATACTCTGTCTGTGGCAAGTTTCATGAGATTTTACTGTAGAATTTTGAAGAAAATGAATGGCAAAGTCTGCCACAATGCATTATAGCACTGACCATTCCTTGACATTTAGACAGGCATTATTGAAATTCCTTCAAAGTTAACAAGAAAATTGGAATTAATTCTTCTTCAGGACACCCAAGACTCTGTCTGTGGCCAGTTTCATGAGATTTTACTGTAGAATTTGGGAGAAAATGAATGGCAAAGTCTGCCACAATGCATTATAGCACTTACCATTCCTTGACATTTAGACAGGCATTATTCTAATTCCTTCAGAGTTAACAAGAAAATAGGAATAAATTCTTCTTCAGGACACTCAAGACTCTGTCTGTGTCAAGTTTCATGTGATTTTACTGTAGAATTTTGGAGAAAATGAATGCCAGTCTGACACAATGCATTATAACACACCTTCACATTTAGACAGGCATTATTCAAATTCCTTCAGAGTTAACAAGAAAATTGGAATAAATTATTCTTCAGGACACTCAAGACTCTTTCTGTGTCAAGTTTCATGAGATTTTACTGTAGAATTTTGGAGAAAATGAATGCCAGTCTGACACAATGCATTATAACACATCTTCACATTTACACAGGCATTATTCAAATTCTTTCAAAGTTAACATAAAATTTTCAATGCATTCTTCTTCGGGACACCCAAGACTCTTTTTGTGTCAAGTTTCATGAGATTTTACTGTAGAAATTTGGAGAAAATGAATGGCAAAGTCTGCCACAATGCATTATAGCACTGACCATTCCTTGACATTTAGACAGGCATTATAGAAATTCCTTCAAAGTTAACAAGAAAATTGGAATTAATTCTTCTTCAGAACACTCAAGACTCTTTTTGTGTCAAGTTTCATGAGATTTTACTGTAGAAATTTGGAGAAAATGAATGGCAAAGTCTACCACAATGCATTATAGCACTGACCGTTCCTTGACATTTAGACAGGCATTATTCTAATTCCTTCAGAGTTAACAAGAAAATTGGAATGGACTCTTCTTCAGGACACCCAAGACTCTGTCTCTGTCAAGTTTCATGTGATTTTACTGTAGAATTTTGGAGAAAATGAATGCCAGTCTGACACAATGCATTATAACACACCTTCACATTTAGACAGGCATTATTCAAATTCCTTCAGAGTTAACAAGAAAATTGGAATAAATTATTCTTCAGGACACTCAAGACTCTTTCTGTGTCAAGTTTCATGAGATTTTACGGTAGAATTTTGGAGAAAATGAATGCCAGTCTGACACAATGCATTATAACACACCTTCACATTTAGACAGGCATTATTCAAATTCCTTCAGAGTTAACAAGAAAATTGGAATAAATTATTCTTCAGGACACTCAAGACTCTTTCTGTGTCAAGTTTCATGAGATTTTACTGTAGAATTTTGGAGAAAATGAATGCCAGTCTGACACAATGCATTATAACACACCTTCACATTTAGACAGGCATTATTCAAATTCTTTCAAAGTTAACAGGAAATTTTCAATGGATTCTTCTTCGGGACACCCAAGACTCTTTTTGTGTCAAGTTTCATAAGATTTTACTGTAGAATTTTGGAGAAAATGAATGGCAAAGTCTGCCACAATGCATTATAGCACTTACCATTCCTTGACATTTAGACAGGCATTATTCTAATTCCTTCAGAGTTAACAAGAAAATAGGAATAAATTCTTCTTCGGGACACCCAAGACTCTATCTGTGTCAAGGTTCATGAGATATTACTGTAGAATTTGGGAGAAAATGAATGCCAGTCTGACACAATGCATTATCACACACCTTCACATTTAGACAGGCAGTATTCAAATTCCTTCAGAGTTAACAAGAAAATTGGAATTAATTCTTCTTCAGGACACCCAAGACTCTTTCTGTGTCAAGTTTCATGAGATTTTACTGTAGAATTTGGGAGAAAATGAATGCCAGTCTGACACAATGCATTATAGCACACCTTCACATTTAGACAGGCATTATTCAAATTCCTTCAGAGTTAACAAGAAAATTGGCATGAACTCTTATTCAGGACATCCAATACTCTGTCTGTGGCAAGTTTCATGAGATTTTACTGTAGAATTTTGAAGAAAATGAATGGCAAAGTCTGCCACAATGCATTATAGCACTGACCATTCCTTGATATTTAGACAGGCATTATTCAAATTCCTTCAGAGTTAACAAGAAAAATGGAATTAATTCTTCTTCAGGACACCCAAGACTCTGTCTGTGTCAAGTTTCATGAGATTTTACTATATTAATGTGTAATATTCAAAAAAGACAACAAAAAAAAGTGATCCAAAACACTAAAAAACTATTAACATGCATATTAATAATGGACATTATAAAAGAGACAGTTATATTATCTTCAAATATATTATATTATGGATATGGAAGATTATATGTTGTATACTTAAATGAGATTAATGCAATCAATGCAAAAGTAACAAAATTAAAAAACAAAATTATATAACAGTCCTCTCTTCTGATCATTATTGATCACTTTTAATGATTAAATGTAGATTTTTTTTAAACACATTACCCTTATAGTTTACATCAAGCGTGTAAATTCACTAGGATTCAAAACACACCATCACACTCATAAGGGTGAAAAGAAGCATTTTGCATTGTTTTTATTAGCATGTCAAATTCCTAGGTGTCTCTTTTACAGAGTGTGGTTAAGCAGTCTCCACCACATATTGTTTGCTTACAAATGTTGAGGGTCTGAGTGGTCAAGCCAGTGCTCATCTACTGTCTTTACTTCTCTGACTTGTGTTGTAGATATTTTTCTCTTTAATAAAGAACACGGTCAGAGACAGAGTCTTTTGAGATTTTATTCTTGCAAGAAGGTCAGACAATACAGCAGTGATCTCTGCAATATGTGTGACAAAAATAAGTTAACATGGTTCTCTGCTTTTATACCCCTTTGCCCCATGTTTTCAATAGCTATCTCCCAATATGACTATATGGCTAAGCAAGCCTCATGAACACATTCGACATGTTTCATTCCTCACGTCGCAGCTTCCCAAAATCATCATGATATCCTGTTTTTCCTAAGCAAGCAAGAACAAGCAGGTTATAGTGACATATTCTCATGCAAGGCAAAGAAAGGCAGAAGCAGGCCTCATAGGCCCTGTGCTCAAACAGTTATATGATGTTATATGATTACTTGTGATATAAAATAATATTGGAACATATATGAAATATATATGAGTAAATATGAATAATATGCATATAGTAAATATATGTAGGCTAAATATGATAAAATTATACATTTCTCACACAATTTCCCCCTTTATTCATTCTTTGACAAGTGTAAGGATACATATTTAACAGAACATCGAGTGTATGCTCCTTTAAGGCTTTAACATACCCCTTCATTAGCTGATAAGTGAAAAAGACATCACAAGCTTATGGCATTTTTTTTGTGAAGAAAATTATATAAATCTCCTGACACATAGCCAAAGCAAGCAAGAGGGGAATCTCATCTCTTCATCTCTTCATTAACCTTCTGTTTACAGTACCTCCCATGGATACAGTCCTGCTTGTACCCCTTTCATTAAAGAAATTTCTGTTTACTCAGTCTCAGAATCAGTAAAATAAATAGTGTCATGCATAGGTGGTTTTGGTACAAAGGATGGCGGCGGATGCACAACTGCTTTCTGTGTCAGGGATGAAAAACACCGAAGACAACAAGGTAGCACACAAATCAGCAGTATTATCCCCAATGCTACAGGTAAACATGTATGAAACAGCCAATTTCCCCAACCTCCCCACAATGATGTCAACCACGCAAACCGTGAATCATCTGCTTTCACTCAAAAAAACAGAGTGTTCAAGTAGAAAAAATACAGAGTGTTCAAGTAGAATTGAAGCAGTGCTGGAGTTAAGGAGATAATTATGTGATGATTGATCATTGATGATGAACACCTGCTGTTATCAAGAAGAATCACAGAAGGAAAGAGAAACACAAGAACTACAATTGGTCTTCAGCCACAGACGAAGATCAAATCAACTGAAATAAAAGAAGACATTAAATCTCTCAAGATCTGATTAAACCGCATCAGACTGACCAGATTGACTTCATTTCTGTCAGACTTCTAGAGAAGCTCTTATTGAGAATTAACAGAGGTTTAGATGCTTTATTGTTTTGTTTGATATCACCATCAAAGAGACCAGTGTTTCCTTTTGTTGGGCTCTGGGCTCTTGACCCTTGACACGTTGGTGTTAATATTACGCTGGTTGTTTTAACTGTGTGTTTATATAAAACACACTTAGCTTAGCCAACAAAGCTAAGAAAAAAAAAAAAGAGTTGTGAGCAAATGATCCACTGACCTCATTTCGAGTCCAACATCTGACTGTATGAATGTAGTACTGCTTTAGTTTTTTTTTATATGGCTTCAGATCTAGTAGTCTTGTGAAATCAGATAATTTAAATAATTTACAAATCACTTTGTGCTCAAAAAGTTTTCATCTGTATCAGTCCAAAGAACACAGACATCAAGAATCAGCGTATGAATCTCAACAATGGTAACAGTCAACAAAATACTTCATGTTGCAATGCATGCTGGGTACCAGCATAGTACAAGACTCTCCCATGTATCCCAGCATGCTTTGCAGCATGAATAAAAAAGGCAGCTGAATTTTCTGATTATTTTCTTTTATTCTTACTATTTTATTTTACGTATGCTGTTATAGTTGTGACTTTTAGTAGCTTGTTTTGTGATGTTCAGAGTTTCATCTGAATATTTTCTTGGCTGTCACCATTGTTGAGATTCATACACTGATTCTTGATGTCTGTGGTCTTTGTATTGTTACAGATGAAAACTTTATGTGCACAAAGTGACTTGTAAATTATTCAAATTATCTGATATTTACCATACTGCATGATATGAAGCTATGAAGAAATCTAAAACAGTATAATGTCTATATAATCAGAAATTGGACTTGAAATGAGGTCAGTGACCAGGGACAAGAACTACCCACAACTATGTTTCACTTGGCTTTGCTGACTAAGCTAAGTGTGTTTTAAATAATCACACAATTAAAGAAACCAGCGTAATATTAACACCAAAATGTCAAGGGTCAAGAGCCAAGAGCTCAACAAAAGGAAACACTGGTCTCTTTGATGGTGATTTCAAACAAAACAATAAAGCATCTAAACCTCTGTTAATTCTCAATAAGAGCTTCTCTAGAAGTCTGACAGAAATAAAGTCAATCTGGTCAGTCTGATGCTGTTTAATCAGATCTTGAGAGATTTAATGTCTTCTTTTTTTCAGTTGATTTCATCTTCAGCTGTGGCTGAAGTCAGTTGTATTTCTTGTGTTTCTCTTTCCTTCGGTGATTCTTCTTGATAACAGCAGGTGTTCATCATTAATGATCAATCATCACATAATTATCTTCTTAACTCCAGCACTGCTTCAATGCTACTTGAACACTCTGTAGTGTGGAAACACATGGACACTGAGGAGTGTGGGGACTTTGCTGTGAATTATTACATAAAACGTACCTATTTCATTCACATATCACGTAAGCTTTCCTGTGGCTCAAATAGTAGAGCATGGCGCTAGCAACGCCAATATAATGGGTTCGATTCCCAGGGAAAGCAAGAGCTGATAAAATGATAAAACTGTAACTTGAATGCAATGTAAGTCGCTTTGGATAAAAGCGTCTGCTAAATCTAAATGTAACGTATGTCTGATGCATATGACTCACATTAAGTCTATTGATTTGTTTATGTTAAAACTATGTAATCTAAATGGATGGAAAATTGTTATGCAATTGAATTACATAAAATGTAAATTTAGACCGAATCATTTTTTTGAGTGAAAGCAGATGATTCATGGTTTGCGTGGTTGACATCATTGTGGGGAGCAGAGTTGTAAAGTCCAGGGGTCAGAAAGTAAAAGTCCTGCCATATTTTTGTTCCACCCATGAACTCAGCAGCTGATTTCACCAGAGGAGGAACCAAGTCATTCCTTTCAAGTCACAAGCAAGTCTCAAGTCAAATCCCAAGTCCTGAAAGAGTTAAAGTTAATGAGATAATTAAGTGACTAATTAAATGATGATTGTGCATTAGTGATGAACACCTGCTGTTATTGAGAATTACAGAGGATCATATGTTGATGTTTTATTGGTTAAAATGATGCCACCATCATGGAGATCAGTGCTTGCTTTAGTTGTGCTCTTGACCCTTTTAATAACTGAAAGTGGTTTGCTTTTTAGCAATTGCAATATTGTTTCACAACAATTATTTGTACATTGCTGAATTAAAAGCTTGAAGCAGATGCGTGACACTTTCTGCTTTCATTCATTGAGAGCCCCCCACATGACTGTAAAGTGCTTTTGGTGTGTTTCAATACATAGAAAAGCCCTGCATAAGTGCCTCGTTCGTCACAAAGATATCTCTCTTTGGTAATATCCAGATGTTTATAAACAAATTGTCACCTTAATGCTTAAATATTGGAAAAAAGAAAAATTGTGTCACTCAGGCTTCTAGACGTGAACACTTATCATAGGATCCTCAACAATGGTGACAATAATTATTCATGCTGCAGTGCATGATGGGAGTTTTTACTATGGTGTTACCCAGTATGCATTGCAGCATGAAGCATTTTGCTGATTGTCACCATTGTTGAGATTCATATGCTGGCTCTTGATGTCTCTGTGTGTATAAATAGCTCTGGAATTTTAATATTTATGTGCATTACAGAAATTTAAAATTTATTCAATATAACTATTAGAGCAACACTTTCATCGCATGCTGTAGTTTCACAGAATTGATTATTGAAAACCTGAACATATAAATAAAAGAAAAAAATAGTTATTTTGGAGGTAAACAGGTCAGCGCCTGATGACTATCTCATCATATGAAAACAGCTATTAGCTGCTCACTGTATAGCACTGATCTCTCTGCTTTATAACAGCACATGCACTGCTGCAGCGAGAGATCTGACACATAAGTCAAGGGTCAGGAGCCCAACTAAAGCACGCATTGATCTCTGTGATGGTGGTGTCATTTTAACCATTAAAACATCAACATCTGATCCTCTGTAATTCTCAGTAACAGCAGGTGTTCATCACTAATGCACAATCATCATTTAATTAGAAACTTAATTATCTCATTAACTTTAACTCTTTGAGGACTTGGGATTTGACTTGAGACTTGCTTGTGACTTGAAAGGAATGACTTGGTTCCTCCTCTGGTGAAATCAGCTGCTGAGTTCATGGGTGGAACAAACATATGGCAGGACTTTTACTTTCTGACCCCTGGACTTTACAACTCTGTTTATGACAAGAGTGCGCCTGAAAAATCTACATCATAACAGGAGTTCTGACCTTTGTCACAGAAAGTCTTCTTTTTTTGCCTTTTTCTCTATCACGCTTTAGAAATCATAAGAAATTATATATCAGTTGAAAACTTAAAATCTCAAAATTCATCCTTTGAAACCCATTTTAAAATCAGACATTGCATTACCATGGAAATGGTACATCAAAATCACGTTGGAAAATGTTTTCATTCATGAATTATGAAAAAATTAAGTTTGGATAGTGCACTATAATGTCTATGTTCAAAACTGTGAGTGACAGTTAAGGGGTTAAAGCCTTAAAGGAGCATACACTCGGTGTTCTGATAAATATGTATCCTTAAAGTTGTCAAAGAATGAATAAAGGGGGAAATTGTGTGAGAAATGTATAATTTTATCATATTTAGCCTACATATATTTACTATATGCATATTATTCATATTTACTCATATATATTTCATATTCATATGTTCCAATATTATTTTATATCACAAGTAATCATATAACATCATATAACTGTTTGAGCACAGGGCCTATGAGGCCTGCTTCTGCCTTTCTTTGCCTTGCACGAGAATATGTCACAATAACCTGCTTGTTCTTGCTTGCTTAGGAAAAACAGGATATCATGATGATTTTGGGAAGCCGCGACGTGAGGAATGAAACATATCGAATGTGTTCATGAGGCTTGCTTAGCCATATAGTCATATTGGGAGATAACTATTGAAAACATGGGGCAAAGGGGTATAAAAGCAGAGAACCATGTTAACTTATTTTTGTCACACATATTGCAGAGCTCACTGCTGTATTGTCTGACCTTCTTGCAAGAATAAAATCTCAAAAGACTCTGTCTCTGACCGTGTTCTTTATTAAAGAGAAAAATATCTACAACACAAGTCAGAGAAGTAAAGACAGTAGATGAGCACTGGCTTGACCACTCAGACCCTCAACATTTGTAAGCAAACAATATGTGGTGGAGACTGCTTAACCACACTCTGTAAAAGAGACACCTAGGAATTTGACATGCTAATAAAAACAATGCAAAATGCTTCTTTTCACCCTTATAAGTGTGATGGTGTGTTTTGAATCCTAGTGAATTTACACGCTTGATGTAAACTATAAGGGTAATGTGTTTAAAAAAAAATCTACATTTAATCATTAAAAGTGATCAATAATGATCAGAAGAGAGGACTGTTATATAATTTTGTTTTTTAATTTTGTTACTTTTGCATTGATTGCATTAATCTCATTTAAGTATACAACATATAATCTTCCATATCCATAGTATAATATATTTGAAGATAATATAACTGTCTCTTTTATAATGTCCATTATTAATATGCATGTTAATAGTTTTTTAGTGTTTTGGATCACTTTTTTTTTTTTTTGTCTTTTTTGAATATTACACATTAATATAGTAAAATCTCATGAAAGTTGACATAGACAGAGTCTTGGATGTCCTGAAGAAGAATTAATTCCATTTTTCTTGTTAACTCTGAAGGAATTTGAATAATGCCTGTCTAAATGTGAAGGTGTGTTATATTGCATTGTGTAGGACTGGCATTCATTTTCTCCCAAATTCTACAGTAAAATCTCATGAAACTTGACACAGACAGAGTCTTGGGTGTCCTGAATAAGAGTCCATTCCAATTTTCTTGTTAACTCTGAAGGAATTTGAATAATGCCTGTCTAAATGTGAAGGTGTGTTATAATGCATTGTGTCAGACTGGCATTAATTTTCTCCCAAATTCTACAGTAAAATCTCATGAAACTTGACACAGACAGAGTCTTGAGTGTCCTGAATAAGAGTCCATTCCAATTTTCTTGTTAACTCTGAAGGAATTTGAATAATGCCTGTCTAAATGTGAAGGTGTGTTATAATGCATTGTGTCAGACTGGCATTCATTTTCTCCCAAATTCTACAGTAAAATCTCATGAAACTTGACACAGAAAGAGTCTTGGGTGTCCTGAATAAGAGTCCATTCCAATTTTCTTGTTAACTCTGAAGGAATTTGAATAATGCCTGTCTAAATGTGAAGGTGTGTTATAATGCATTGTGTCAGACTGGCATTCATTTTCTCCCAAATTCTACAGTAAAATCTCATGAAACTTGACACAGAAAGAGTCTTGGGTGTCCTGAATAAGAGTCCATTCCAATTTTCTTGTTAACTCTGAAGGAATTTGAATAATGCCTGTTTAAATGTGGAGGTGTGCTATAATGCATTGTGTCAGACTGGCATTCATTTTCTCCCAAATTCTACAGTAAAATCTCATGAAACTTGACACAGACAGAGTCTTGGGTGTCCTGAATAAGAGTCCATTCCAATTTTCTTGTTAACTCTGAAGGAATTTGAATAATGCCTGTCTAAATGTGAAGGTGTGTTATAATGCATTGTGTCAGACTGGCATTAATTTTCTCCCAAATTCTACAGTAAAATCTCATGAAACTTGACACAGACAGAGTCTTGAGTGTCCTGAATAAGAGTCCATTCCAATTTTCTTGTTAACTCTGAAGGAATTTGAATAATGCCTGTCTAAATGTGAAGGTGTGTTATAATGCATTGTGTCAGACTGGCATTCATTTTCTCCCAAATTCTACAGTAAAATCTCATGAAACTTGACACAGAAAGAGTCTTGGGTGTCCTGAATAAGAGTCCATTCCAATTTTCTTGTTAACTCTGAAGGAATTTGAATAATGCCTGTCTAAATGTGAAGGTGTGTTATAATGCATTGTGTCAGACTGGCATTCATTTTCTCCCAAATTCTACAGTAAAATCTCATGAAACTTGACACAGAAAGAGTCTTGGGTGTCCTGAATAAGAGTCCATTCCAATTTTCTTGTTAACTCTGAAGGAATTTGAATAATGCCTGTTTAAATGTGGAGGTGTGCTATAATGCATTGTGTCAGACTGGCATTCATTTTCTCCCAAATTCTACAGTAAAATCTCATGAAACTTGACACAGAAAGAGTCTTGTGTGTCCTGAAGAAGAATTAATTCCATTTTTCTTGTTAACTCTGAAGGAATTTGAATAATGACTGTTTAAATGTGAAGGTGTGCTATAATGCATTGTGTCAGACTGGCATTCATTTTCTCCCAAATTCTACAGTAAAATCTCATGAAACTTGACACAGACAGAGTCTTGGGTGTCCTGAAGAAGAATTAATTCCATTTTCTTGTTAACTCTGAAGGAATTTGAATAATGACTGTTTAAATGTGAAGGTGTGCTATAATGCATTGTGTCAGACTGGCATTCATTTTCTCCCAAATTCTACAGTAAAATCTCATGAAACTTGACACAGACAGAGTCTTGGGTGTCTTGAAGAAGAATTAATTTCAATTATCTTGTTAACTCTAAAGGAATTTGAATAATGCCTGTCTAAATGTGAAAGTGTGATATAATGCATTGTGTCAGACTGGCATTCATTTTCTCCCAAATTCTACAGTAAAATCTCATGAAACTTGGCACAGACAGAGTCTTGGGTGTCTTGAAGAAGAATTATTCCAATTTTCTTGTTAACTCTGAAGGAATTTGAATAATGCCTGTCTAAATGTGAAGGCGTGTTATATTGCATTGTGTCAGACTGGCATTCATTTTCTCCCAAATTCTACAGTAAAATCTCATGAAGCTTGACACAGACAGAGTCTTGCGTGTCCCGAAGAAGAATGCATTGAAAATTTCATGTTAACTTTGAAGGAATTTGAATAATGCCTGTCTAAATGTGAAGGTGTGTTATAATGCATTGTGTCAGACTGGCATTCTTTTTCTCCCAAATTCTACAGTAAAATCTCATGAAACTTGGCAAAGACAGAGTCTTGGGTATCTTGGAGAAGAATTAATTTCTATTTTCTTGTTAACTCTGAAGGAATTTGAATAATGCCTGTCTAAATGTGAAGGTGTGTTATAATGCATTGTGTCAGACTGGCATTAATTTTCTCCCAAATTCTACAGTAAAATCTCATGAAACTTGACACAGACAGAGTCTTGAGTGTCCTGAATAAGAGTCCATTCCAATTTTCTTGTTAACTCTGAAGGAATTTGAATAATGCCTGTCTAAATGTGAAGGTGTGTTATAATGCATTGTGTCAGACTGGCATTCATTTTCTCCCAAATTCTACAGTAAAATCTCATGAAACTTGACACAGAAAGAGTCTTGGGTGTCCTGAATAAGAGTCCATTCCAATTTTCTTGTTAACTCTGAAGGAATTTGAATAATGCCTGTCTAAATGTGAAGATGTGCTATAATGCATTGTGTCAGACTGGCATTCATTTTCTCCCAAATTCTACAGTAAAATCTCATGAAACTTGACACAGAAAGAGTCTTGGGTGTCCTGAAGAAGAATTAATTCCATTTTTCTTGTTAACTCTGAAGGAATTTGAATAAAGTCTGTCTAAATGTGAAGGTGTGTTATATTGCATTGTGTCAGACTGGCATTCATTTTCTCCCAAATTCTACAGTAAAATCTCATGAAACTTGACACAGACAGAGTCTTGGGTGTCCTGAATAAGAGTCCATTCCAATTTTCTTGTTAACTCTGAAGGAATTTGAATAATGCCTGTCTAAATGTGAAGATGTGCTATAATGCATTGTGTCAGACTGGCATTCATTTTCTCCCAAATTCTACAGTAAAATCTCATGAAACTTGGCACAGACAGAGTCTTGGGTGTCTTGAAGAAGAATTAATTTCAATTTTCTTGTTAACTCTGAAGGAATTTGAATAATGCCTGTCTAAATGTGAAGGTGTGATATAATGCATTGTGTCAGACTGGCATTCATTTTCTCCCAAATTCTACAGTAAAATCTCATGAAACTTGACACAGACAGAGTCTTGGGTGTCTTGAAGAAGAATTAATTCCAATTTTCTTGTTAACTCTGAAGGAATTTGAATAATGCCTGTTCAAATGTGAAGGTGTGCTATAATGCATTGTGGCAGACTGGCATTCATTTTCTCCCAAATTCTACAGTAAAATCTCCCAGGAAAGTTGACACAGATAGAGAGTTGGTCGTTCAGAAAAATAATTTATTGACATTTTTGTATTAACTAATTTGAATAATGCTTGTAGAAAATAGTCGGAATTAATCAGTGCTATAATGTATTTTAACAGACTTTTTTCTTATGGAAAACTCCACAGTATAATATATTTGAACATTATATAACTGTATCTTTTATTTTTGTTGTGTTTTGGGGCACATTTAATTCATAACCGCTGAAATATGTCTTCGTCAGCTTTTTGGCCGCTCCGTGTCTCCGTAGCGTAATACCACAAATAGACGTGCAGCAGAATCCAGGTGGCGGCTCACTTGACTGGGTGTTCACAGATGGCGGCTCACTTGACCG
The DNA here is from genome assembly GCA_036784905.1 of Acrossocheilus fasciatus. NCBI lineage: Eukaryota > Metazoa > Chordata > Actinopteri > Cypriniformes > Cyprinidae > Acrossocheilus > Acrossocheilus fasciatus. Next base: position 33,199,647 of record CM071959.1, read on the forward strand.
CGGTACTGCAAGAGTGGGGAGTAAAACCACTTTCGCCAATAAAGCGTCGGGTTTGGCCTGGAACGGATACAGCTGATGGAACACGGTTCTTAAAAGTTCGCTTTACGGAGCAGGTATGTTCACTCCCATACTCCACGAAATTTGAGACTCTGAGAGGAACAGAATATTTTCGTGTCATCCATGATAGACAAGTGCGGGTTTGCAGACTTTGTATCAAGCCAGGACACATATTCAGAGAGTGCCCTGAATTAAAGTGTTTCAAATGTGGTGGAGGAGGACATTATGCTAGAGACTGTGAAGAATGGATGGGACAAGAGAGTGACCGGGTGGAAGGACATGAAGTGGGTGAAAGAAGGAATAGCGTTCTGACGGAGGAGCAAGGGAAAGAAACAACTGGTGGTGAGAGTGAGGGAGGGAAAGATGGAGCTGAGGATGGTGAAACAAGAAAGAAGATGGAGTGGCGGGACAGAGCTGAAAGTATTAGTGAAGATGATGATGGGCAGGAGGAAATGGAGCATTCGGAGGGAAGTGAGGAGGAGAAAGGAGAAAATAATGAGGAGGAAAGAGATAAAGAAGAGGAAAAGAAGGAGACTGTTCTGGTGGAAGTGATGGAAAGTGGAGGTGGAAAAAAGCGAGGTGGAGGAAAAGGAGAAGGACTTAAAACAAAGATCAAAAGACTGAGTGCAAAGAGGAAGTCTGAGATGGGTAGAGAACAGGCTGAACAGATTAAGGAACTACGGTCGGGTACGTGATATCGGTTTAAATGTTATATATATGTATGGTTTTTCTTTGTTTTGTTTTTTGGTTACTCTCATGGCCACTGTAACTTCAATAAATATAAATGGGTTAAGGAATAAAAGCAAGATGAAAGAGTTACTATTTACATATAGGAGTGATATAATTTGTATACAGGAGACAAATTGGGAAGAGGATAAGGTAAGGGAGATGAGAGAAGAGTGGAGAGGGGATATATATTATAATAATGGAGCAAAAAATGCGAGGGGTGTAGCAATATTAATTAAAAAGGATAGTGTTGGAAATATAAGAGAAGTGTATAAAGATCAGAGAGGAAGGATTTTGGTAGTTGAATTTATATACAGGGAAATGGATTTTAGATTAATAAATATATATGTTCCAAATATAGAATTGGACAGGAGGGAAGTTTTAGAAGAATTAAAAGGGTTAGTTGTTGGAAAATGCATTATAGTTGGAGATTTCAATATAAAATGCAGTAGATTAGATGTTGGCAAGGGGGTCAAATTTAGATGGGAGAAATCGAGGGGAATGTTAATGGAGATAATGAGAGAAAAGAGGCTGATGGATGTGTGGAGGTGTGAAAATCCGGAAAAAAGAGAGTTCACTAGGAGGCAGTTAAAGGAAGGTATATTAAAGCAGAGTAGAATAGATTTAGTGTTGGTTAAGGAGGATATCATTAGATATATAGATGGGATAAGACATCAAGAAAATAGTTTAAGCGATCATGATAGTGTTAGGTTCAGAATTAAGATAGGGAATGAGGAGGTAGGAGGAGGGATGTGGATATTGAATTCAGGGTATATTGAAGAGGAAGAATATGAGTTACAGATGAAGGATTTATTAAATAGAGAATATAAGGAGATAGAGGAGTATAAAAGAGATGGTAGGCTAGATGATGGAATAGGAGAGAGATGGGAGAAAATGAAAGACCAAATCAAGTTAATCAGTATAAAATATAGCAAGAAAAGAAGAGAAAAGATGAAGAAGGAAGAAAGGTTGTTGAGGGAAAGACTGAGAGAAGAATTAGTTAAGGCAGAAGATGAAGAAGGATATAGTATGGAAACATATCTAGAGGTTAAGATGGCACTAGAGAAGCATGAGAGGGAGAAATGCAGAGGAGCGATTTTAAGAAGCAAAGCAAAATATGCATTAGAAGGTGAGAAATGTACAGGGTATTTTTTAGGGCTAGAGAAAAGCAGACAAAGTAGAACATATATAAGTGAAATAAATACAAAAGAGGGCAAGACAACAAAAGATTATGTAGAGATTTTGGAGAGAGTGCAAGAATTCTATGAAGAGTTATATAAGAGGGGAGGAGTAGATGAGAGAAGTATCAATGAGGTATTAGAAAGTGTAAGGAATATTCTAAGTAAGGAAGATGGGGAGTGGTGTGATATGGAGATAGAGGAGGAGGAAGTGAAAGAGGCAATAGGGGGGTTGAAAAGTGGAAAAAGTCCAGGGAGTGATGGGATCGGTATAGAATGGTATAAAGCATATAAGGAAGGGGTAGCACCCATATTAGTAGAAGTGTTCAAGGGGATAGAAAGAAAAGGGACAGTGCAAGATAGAATGGTAGAGGGAGTGATAGCTTTAGTGTATAAGAAGGGGAATAGGTTAGATATAGGGAACTACAGGCCAATCAGTTTATTAAATGTGGATTATAAAATATTGACTAAAGTTTTAGCGAACAGAGTGAAAAGAGTGATAGGAAGTATAGTGCAACCAACACAGAGTTACAGCATACCAGGCAGGGATATAGCGGACACGATAGGGACAGTTAGAGATGTGATAGAGTACATGAAACGGGATAAGAAGGGAGGAATAATATTAGGGATAGATTGGAATAAAGCATTTGATAGGGTGGAACATGAATACTTATTTAGGGTATTAGAAAAGTTTGGATTTGGGGTGAAAATGATAGGATGGGTGAGGAGACTATATGAAAAGGCAAAAAGTTGTATAAAAATAAATGGAGTGCTAACAGATAAGTTTGAGTTGGGAAGGTCAGTGAGACAGGGATGTCCCCTGTCTGCCTTACTATATGCCATTTCAGTGGAGCCTCTGGCCACTTTTATTAAAAGGGATAAAAGAGTAGTTG
>CM071959.1:33407500-33417500 GCA_036784905.1 Acrossocheilus fasciatus
ACCAGGTGCTGTAAGCTTTTGGCTTTTCTTCACTACTTATCTTATAGAATGGCCTTTAGTCTGAATGATCTTTAAAGAGCCCTCTTTTTGCTGCAATCTTTGCTTACGGCCATACCATCTGAAGAAGATTTTTATTGTTAAAGATCTGAATTAATCAAGTATAATCAAGGTGAATCTTGCCATTTATATATCATTTATATATCATTTTTATCCTCCATTATATTCTAAAGGCCTCTGTGTTAAAAGTGCCTACGTGGCTAAAATGTACAAACAGGAAACATCTGGAAAAATATAGGGGAGCTTTTTCCTTTACCATAACAAGTCTAGGAAGTCTCAGCTCCCAAAGAAGAGATAGGATTGCATACGCAAGCGAAATGTAGAATGGTATGCATGAGAGGGGCTTCTAATGTATAGAATTCCCGCCTTAAAATCTTGTATATATACCAGAGCCCAGAGACATTCGAGAGACTTTTCTGCAGAAATGATCTCGGCTTTATTCTCGCTGTATAGAAAATAAAGTCTTTTCTTCTGGAATCAAACTTCAAGACTGTGCGTAATTCTTCAGAGAGAGGCGGAATACACTACAATTGGCGTCACGAACAGGATTGGAACAGAGCAGCAGAGTGGACGACCGCTTGGAGCAGAATTTTGACGAACAGCACAAAAAAAGTGGCCACAGGTAAGCATTTTTGCTTATATAATTTTGTGATGTTTGCCAGTCTGCTCTGGGTGGTAAGACACTTAAATTTTGCTCTTCCAAAATTCTAAATTTAAAGAAAAGAACAAGAGGGAGTTTTATTCCAGAAGAAATAACTGCATGCATTTATCTAGTTTATTGTTTATGGCCTTGATAAGTAGCCTAAATTGAAACTGGATGGTGTAGGCAGACGTACATTGCTAGCAATGGTCTGTGTTTATTTAAACTGGGCCTGAAGGGACAGAAATGAACGTGAAGCAGATAAAATAGAGTGAGCGCGCGAGACCTACGGATACCGCTCTGATTGAGGTCAGAGGTCAGCTTAGGTAGGTTATGGAAATTCCTGGCAGAATCTTGTTTTTTTACTGAGAAAGGGAGAATAAAGAGGGGTTGCAGTGAGAAAACCAGTATTCTGGAGCAGGTGAATACTCGAGAGAGAAAGCTTTGTTTTGTCGTTTTGTTTTGAAGAGTGTTTGAAACTGTGTCCGTGTCCGAATGCGTGTGGGTGTGAAAGACTGAGAGTGTATGAGAAAACTAATAAATTCCGATTGGGTTTGGAGAGAGAAGTGTGCCTTTTTTTCCCAAGTGGAGAAGGGTCGCAGCTCTTGACACACCCAAAAGGGATGAATGATTGATAAGCCCTATAAAATAAAGGGATAATTTGTGCAAGGAAATCCTTATAAATAAAAGGATGCTGTATGAATGTATGAGCCCTTAATAAATAAATAAAGAGTAAATAAAAATAAAGGGACTTAGTGGTATGAGTGTTTATAGGAATAGGGTCAATAAAGATTGAATCCAGATGTGTTATAAGATCTTATGTTGGGTGTCTGTGTAAAGAGAAAAGGAGCGAGAGAAAAATTTCTAAGAGCAGCGCTGTGGAGAAGAGATATTAACATAAGAAGTTAAATAAAGAACATTAAAAATAATAAGTGTGCACTAAACTAAACAGATGAGGCAACAGATAATAGAAAAATAAATAAATAAAAATTATTAAAGATTTTATGAATACTGCGTGATCATAAAATAAAAATATAAAGAAAGAGTATATACATCAGATTGAATAAAAGACTGAAGTAAAAGGAGCAAGTCATTAAATAAAGGATAAGATTAAATTGAAAAAAAAAGTGACAAAATTTTTTTATAAAATAAATGGTATAAAACGAATAAAACTAAATAGATTGAAAGAGAAAATATGGCCGCTACTCCGGTAGAAATATTAGGATTAAAATATCCTTTGTGTAAAGACATGATAAACAAAATCTCAGACAAATGGCAAAAAAGAACGAAAAATAAAATGACAAAATGGCCAAAGGAAGGGACATTTGATGTAGCGTTGTGTGAGGAAATGGAAACTTTGATAAAAAATTACAAAACTAAAAGTGTCAGCAAAAAACGTGAAAAAAGAGAGGGTAAGAGAGAGAAAGAACAGGAAGTGTTGGCTATGTTTAAAAAGGAGGGTGAGAACACGTTAAAAAATATAAAGCAGGCCAGGAAGATTTTAAAGGAAGCAGACAGAGAAACATGCAAAAAAGAGATGCTATTTTCTCAACCTCCTCCTTATCCGTCAGGAGAAAAACAGTTACCGCTTCTCAAGGGAAAAGCTGATGTGTTGGGAGGAATAGAGGTCGAAGGTCAAGTTGAGCTTGAACCGGATGTAAAAGCAGGGAGTAGAGAGCAGAAAAGGGAGAGTGAAAAATATCTGACTATGGATTGTTACAAACAAGCCAGAATGGCATTAGAATTAATGAAGTCAGACCAGGAAGATAAAACAAGATATGAGGAAGTGTTGGAAAGATTAAGGAGAAAAGATCGTGAAATTAAAGCACAAGTAGAAATGATTGAACAGGAGTTAGGTCAAAAAATTAGAGAATCAGGCAAGAAAATTCAAAAGGAAAATGAGTTGGAGAGACAGAGAAGTAAGCTGTTCGACAGCAATGAGGAAATTAATGTTGAAGGAGAAATATTTGATACAAGAAAGTGGGAACAGGGAAGGGAAAAAGGGACTCTTAGATCGCTGGCTGCACAACTTCCGATTTTAATTAAAGGGGCACAGGGACAATACGTTCCTTGGGCTTCTCAAGACCTCGAAGGACTGGTGACGCGCCTTCCAGAAATTAACGAGGGGGCGGGGAAATGGATTAAGGTGTTTGAGGAAGAAACAACGGGCAAACTTTTGGCTGTGGGGGACATTAAAGCATTGCTGGCAAAAATCATAGGAGGGACAAAGTTGGATGAAATTTTGCAAACAGCCGCTCTAGACAGAGCTGTGAACTCCCACAACATGGATGGGATGGTTTTTGATGCATTTCGTCCAGCCGTATGGCAAGCATTGCGACTTGAGTATCCGAACAGACTGGATCCCAAGACGCTCAGAGGGGACGAGCTGGGAGAGGCCGAAAATCCAGCCGTGTATATCCAGAGACAGTTAAAAAACTGGAAACAAGAGACTGAAATAAATCCTGAGGGGGATGCTCTAATGGCCACGTTATTCAGACAAGCTGTAATTGATGCCATGCCTCTAGCCGTAAAGAGCAGGCTAGAAGATGTTGTTGGCTTGAACTCAAAAACTCATAAAGAATTTTGTGATCATGTGATACATGCAGTGGAGCAACACAGAAAAAATGAACTGAAGCTCAAGACCCAAGAGAAAGAGCTACAACGCAAGCTAACTCAACTACAGCTTGAAGAGCTGACAAAGAAAAATAAGAGAAAGATTCAAGCTCCGATGGTGAAAGAGGGAGCGGAACAAATGACAGTTATGTCTCCTGTAAGCACTCCGCAACCAACTGTTCAGCCAAATCCATCTACAGCAGGCCCCCCGAACACACACCAACTTCCTGTGCCCATAATTAATGTTTACCCCCAACAGCCAGCTCCAATGGGATGGAGAAAAAGACCAATGCAGAGAGGCCAGAGAGGAAGAGGCAGACCTTATACTGGCCTTCCAGATTTGTGCTGGATATGCAATCAGCCCGGACATATCAGATATAATTGTCCCACCTTGCCATACCAGCAGTACCCTCGAGGGGGCAGAGGAGAAGGTTGGCAGCAGTCCGATCGAGGTACAGGAGAAGGCCCTGTTAATCAGTGGAGGGGACCAAATCAGGGATACTAGGGGTGCCCAGAGAATCCTACAGGGGAGAACCAGTTACCAATGTTAACAACTAAAGCAGATCAAGAGCCTATTATGCAAATTAAAATAGAGGGTAAAAACACACCCATGATGCTAGACACAGGAGCAATTTTTACTTGCTTAAATTCAAAATATGCTTCACATCTCCCCTTGTCTGGAAAATTCACAAAGACAGTAGGATTCTCGGGACAAATGCAATTAATTCCGATGACAGCTCCAGTGTGTCTACAAACAAAAAATCAAAGTATTACAATGCCCATTCTTGTATCAAATCAAACTCCTATCAACTTGTTAGGAAGAGATGCATTATGCAAATTGGGTTTACAAATTTGGTGTTCTCCAGAAGGAATATTTATCGATGCAATAGGAACAGAAACGCAAATGGTGGTTGCAGAGCCAAAAGCAAATGTCTATTGGATAGGACAGATAGAACAAGATGTGAGACAGACAGTAAACAAATGGGGAAAGTTTATTGAAGCACAGATTCCTGAAGCAAGGTTAACAAAATCAGAATTTCATTGTACAATGATCTATGATCCAAATAGAGATGAAAAAATAGAACAAAAATGGCAGGAAGAAACGAAAGGTCAAAAAGTCGAGACAGTCTCTGAGCATATCATAATAGGTAAACAAGGAGCAGCTTTGAATATTCCAAACAGTAAATTTGTTGAAAAATGGTTCAATGTAACTGATTCTGTCCCACATATTGCAATATATGTAGGAAAAAACTGGGAAACAAAACATTTAGGACCAATGATGAGAGAAGCAGGAAAAAGCAAATGGGAATCAACAGAACATCCGTTGATTTTTCATTCAGCCGACAAAAATTACATCAAAATTTTGTGTGCAACCAGTTTGCTAGGTATTCCACAGGAAGTAGAAATCAGTCAAAAGAATTTGACACAAATGACCACAACATCTGAATTACTAAACAATACTGAGACTGAATTGTTTGTGGAAATGGAGAGACAAGTACCAGCTAAACTTTGGTCACAACATGACACAGATATTGGATTAATAAAATCAGCTAATCCTGTAAGAGTTCAACTTAAACCAGACGCACGTCTACCCAGAAAAGCACAATATCCTTTGCGACCGGAGGCTGAGGCAGGAATAAAAGACAATATTGAAGGTTTAGTAAAAGCCGGAGTTTTAATAGAAACGTCTAGTTACTGTAACACTCCAATTATGCCTATACTTAAAGCAGACAAAAACCGATGGCGTCTCGTTCATGATTTACGAGCAATCAATGAAATAGTTGAAGATTTGCCAGCTGATGTGCCAAATCCACACACGTTGCTAACGAATGTCCCTCCTGATGCCAAATACTTTACTGTAATTGATCTCTGCTCCGCCTACTTCAGCGTGCCATTAGCAGAGGAGAGTAGATACCTGTTTGCGTTTACCTATGCAGGAAAAAAGTATACCTATACAAGAATACCTCAGGGATTCAAACATTCGGCTCATTTATTCAATCAAGTATTAAAGGCCGATTTAGAAGATCTTGTAATAGACGGAATGCTAATACAGTACATGGATGATTTACTCGTTTCTGCATCTACATTAGAACAATGTCACAGAGATTCAATTAAAGTTTTAACAAAATTGGCTCAAGGAGGACACAAAGTGTCCAAAAACAAAATACAGTATTGTCAACCTCAAGTTGAATACTTAGGCAGGTTGATTGCATTTGGCACACGTGCTATAGCACCCACTCAATTAGAAGGTATAAGTAAAACGCCGATGCCTCAAACAGTAGGACAAATGATGACTTTTCTAGGAATGACTGGCTTTAGTTCAGACTGGATAGAAGACTATGCAGTAAAAACAGGACCATTGAGAGAAATGATGAAACAGGCAGGAATTCAGCATCTAAGCAATCCATTAATATGGAATACAGATGCACTACTGGCATTTGAAACTATGAAAAAAGAATTACAACAGGCACCTGCACTAGGAACAGCAAATTATAATAAAATGTTTCATCTGTATGTGACCAATAGAGTTGATGGTTATGCATCAGCAGTACTGATGCAAGAGACTTGCAGTGGGAGGAAAAAGCAGCCAATAGCTTATTACAGCACAAAGCTGGATAATGTGGCTCAAGGATATCCTCCTTGTTACCAACAGGGCCTAGCGGCAGTATATTATGCTTATGAAAAAGCATCCACAATAACTATGGGGTACCCAGTAACCATTTACACTCATCACAAAACTGTGGAATTAATAGAGCAGGGAAAATTTGTTCTAACACAAGCTCGAATTTTGGCCTACTCCTCATTACTTACATATCCAGACGTAACTATTAAGCGATGTCATACAGTCAATCCAGCAGACTTGATCCCTTTGTCTTTTGAAGGAAAACCTCATGATTGTGTGAATGAGTCGTTGGCATTTACCCGATTACGACCAGATCTTGAGTCAACACCCATTCCTGAAGCAGAAGTCACTTACTTTGTAGATGGATCTAGCTTTAGAGACCATGAAGGAAATCATACAGGATATTCAGTAGTGAAGAAGGACAAGAAAGAATTTGTACCTGTAATATCACAGCATTGTGTACAACCTTGTTCTGCACAGTTAGCTGAATTAAAAGCTCTTACAGCTGCATGTCAGTTAGCAGAGGAACAAACTGCTAACATTTTCACTGATTCGGCATATGCTCACGGTGTATGTCACCTGTTTGGAGCCGTGTGGAAACAAAGAGGTTTCAAAAAGAGTGATGGGACTCCCATCCAACACGGTGAACAAATAGGGCAATTAATTTCTGCTATGATGCTACCAAAAAGATTAGCAATAATCAAATGCCAAGCACACAAAAAAGGAAACGATTATGTCATTAAAGGAAACAATGCAGCAGATTTACAGGCAAAAAAGGCTTCAGGATGTCAAATAGCAGTATTAGCACCTGTAGTACTTATAGAACCTCAACCTCAATTGGGTGATATAATTCGAATTCAGCAACAAGCAGGCCCCTACGAACAAACTATGTGGCATCAAAGGGGGGCCAAAAAAGACTCACAAGAGATCTGGCGTACACATGAAGGACACATGGTTGCACCAATTTCACTTTTGAATATTCTTATCGCAGATGCGCATGGTTTTGACCATTGCGCAAGGGGGGAAGTAGTAAGAAAAATTAAAAAGCAAGGATATTGGTCTCCTTATTTGTATGCAATGGTAGATGAATTCTTGTCTACATGTGAAATCTGTGCAAAGTACAATGTGAGAAAAGGGATAACGACACCAATAGGGCATATACCAGTGCCTGAAGGGCCTTTTAAACATCTGGTCATGGACTACGTCGACATGATAAAGCGAGTACAAGGGAAAAGATACATGCTGGTGATTGTTGACAGATTTAGCAAATGGGTGGAGGCAGTACCGTCAGCAGATCTAGGAGCAGGGACAGTAATCAAATTTCTAACAAGAGAAGTAATTCCTAGATTTGGGATACCATCAGAAATAAGTTCAGATAATGGTTCGGCATTCATACAAAAAACTGTAAAACAAGTGTTGCAACAATTAAGAATTAAACAAAGACTAGGTTGCATTTACCATCCTCAAAGTCAAGGACAGGTAGAGAAATTGAATGGAATTATCAAGGCCAAAATAAACAAAATATGTGAAAGTACTAAACTTAATTGGATTGATGCTTTACCTCTAGCACTAATGAGCTATCGCATGCAAACTAACCGCACCACGCATTTAACACCTCATGAAATGCTTACAGGTCGTCCTATGCCAGCGCCACATTGTAGAGGTCCCTACAAAGGACCGCCTCTAGAGCAGTTACAGATGGAACTTCGTTCATATATGAAGAAACTAACTGCCATACATAAAGCTATCTATTCACAGGAAAAAAGAAAAGAGCCCAGCGAGGAGACGGAGACAACGTGTCCAGTTGTTCCAGGTGACCAAGTATATCTGAGGGTGTTCCGGAGAAAATGGAATGAGCCGAGGAGAGAGGGTCCGTACACAGTGGTGAGAGCAACTCCGACAGCAGTACAAGTGGAGGGAAGTACAACTTGGTATCATCTAAACCACTGCACGAGAGTTCCCAGGAAAAAGACAGAAAGGGAGGAAAACAGACAGGTGGACAACGTGACAGAGAGTGACAAGGAGGAGCCCAGAACACAGGATGAAGTGCAAACAAAAGACAGCACAGAAAAGATTTCACAAGGAGCTCCAGTCTTCCAGTCGGAGGAACAGGCAAGGGAAGAGAACGAATCTGACAATGTGGTTGGAGATCCTCTTATGCTTAATGTATCTAATAATGCAACTCCAAGCTCAACCAATAGAAAGCAACCAGACTTCCCTTCAATTAACTTTTAAACCTTTGGAGAACAGTGGTAAAGATATCAACTCGACAGAGCTAATGCTAATCAAAAATCATATAGACACAGATTATGAGATGCAAGGGGATGAAGAAGCTAGTCAAAATGATGAATTATGGGAAACAGCTCAAAATAATGAATGGTATCAATGGGCAGCTTTTACTGCAAGAGAAACAAAGAAAGAAAATTGCTTGCTATGCTCCAAATCTCCGTTAAACAAAGTAATAGCCGTACCAAATCCATATGACTACCAAAAATGTGCCGAATTTGGGAGAAACTTTTGTCATTTGACAGATTTCACTAGACCATATTGTATTGCTGAATGTCTAGGATTTTTAGGAAATCCTAAATTAACAAGTAACTTTTTTAGACCACTCTGGGGATCTTGGTGTCAATATTCGGACATCGGCCAATATATAAAAATTGAAAAAAGGAAAGTAGAGATTCCAAAATGGTATGGCATAGATTATAAACAAGAATATGAGTGCTTTCATAAACCGAAAGGAACACAAGATGTAGGCAAGTTCAAGGGCAAATGTGCTATAGTTTGGCATATAGATAAGAAAAATTCTTGGAAGTCTGGACTTCCTGCTAGAGCTCCAGAACTTTTAGCACTTGGAAAAAAGAAAGGTAATAAAATAACACCTCAAGAATGTGAAAATCAAACTATTGCCTTGCCTTCTATAGAAATTTATGAAGACCAATCACTAATAATAGCAGATTTCTTTTGGATCTGTGGAGGTGATACATTGTTGCCTTCGTTACCGGTAGGATGGAAAGGTATGTGCGTAAGAGTAAGATTACTTCAAGAACTTAACATGGCACAATGGGGAACAGAACAAAGCGAAAGCAAGGAAGACAATAGAATCAAAAGAGGTTATGAGCCGGACCCCAAAGTATATTTAGACTCAATTGGACAACCGAGAGGGATTCCTAATGAATTTAAGGCAAGAGATGAAGTGAAAGCAGGTTTTGAATCAATATTTGTTTGGATCACGCCTAACAAAAATGTAGAGTGGATTAATTACATTTATTATAACCAACAAAGATTCATTAATTACACTGACGATGCGTTGACCCTATTAGGAGAACAAGTGCATGCGACAAGTAGAATGACATGGCAAAACAGACAGGCCCTGAATTGGCTCTTAGCTGATAAGGGAGGAGTCTGTATCATGTTTGGAGATCAATGTTGCACTTTCATACCCAATAATACTGCCCCTGGAGGAGCTTTTAGTGAAGTGATGATTAAAATTAAAAAATTAAGAGCTGAAGTTACAGCAAATGCAGGAAGGGACCAACGGATATGGGATTGGTTTGATTTGAAATTTGGAGCATGGGGAGCATGGCTTGCTAAACTGGGAATGTTTTTAGGAGCTGCTGTCGTAATGGGAGGATTATTATTTTGTTGTGTATTACCAGTACTGAGAACATTGGTCGTCAATGCTACTGTTAAACAAATGGAAATGATAAAAGTCCCAAGTGATCAACGAATAATCACAGAAAGGAACTTGGATGAGTATTATGAAGGATTGCTAAACAAGCTGACCTCAAATGAACAAACTTTGGAGGACAGTTCCAGCGACTCTGATGACTATGAAGAAGAGGTGTAAAGAAAAGCCAAATCCGGGGTGTAAGAACTAGCACGACTTATGCCCATGGATGGCCCTCTACGATACGAAAGGTATCTGGGCTGAAGATCAACGGATCGGAACTATTATTTCTTGGAATATTCAATGTATTATATTTTGAATGTATTTTTATGTTTTAATATGCATAACTGTGACAACCACAGGCAAGCGCTGAACCAAATGCACGCTCATGCTTATA
>CM071959.1:33510000-33512500 GCA_036784905.1 Acrossocheilus fasciatus
ATTGTGTTACAAGAAACCAATTGGAAAGAAGTGCATATAAGTGAAATAAGGAAAAAATGGAATGGGAAGATTTTATATAACAATGGTGATGAAAGATTTGGAAGAGGAGTTGCGGTGTTAATAAGAGAAAACAGAGATGTAAAATGTAATGTTATATATAATGATGAAGTTGGAAAATGTATAGCTTTTGAAATGGAATACGAAGGGAGGAAAATAATAGTCGTAAATGTACATGCACCAACGAAAGAGATGGAGAAGAGGGAGTATTATAATGTTTTACGGAAACTTGTAAGGACATATAAGGAAATTATTATCATGGGGGATTTTAATGTTGTGTTTAGTAAATTGGATATGGCTGAGGGAATGATTTTTAAGACAGACACAGGACGAAAAGAGTTAAAATTGCTGATGGAGGAAAATAATTTGATTGATGTATGGAGAGAAAGGAATGAAAAGAAAAAAGAATTTTCAAGAAGACAAATAGTGGGGAATTTTATGTGTAAAACAAGAATTGATTTCATTTTATGTACAAGAAATATTGAAAGTTTTTTAGAGAAAATAAGGTACGAAGAAACAAGTTTAAGTGATCATAATCCTATTTTTATGCAAATAGATTGGAATGTAGTGAAAAGAGGGCCGGGAGTATGGGTTCTAAACACTGAGATTCTAAAGAAGCAAGACTATGTTTTAAGTATACAAGAAATCGTTACAAGAGAAAAAGAAAACGGAATGTATAGAGAAGATAAAAGAATTTGGTGGGAAAATGTGAAGTATTTAATCAGAAAGTTTACTGTCAAATACTGTGGGATAGTGCAGAGATGTAAAAAGGGTAAGGAAAGAGAAATAAGAGACCAATTAGAAAAGGAAATTAATAAGAATGAAAAAGATCTGCAAAAAATAAAAGAAATAGAAGGAAAGCTTAAAGAAATAGAAGAAAAGAAATACAATGGGGCAAGATTAAGAAGCAAAGCAAAGTACACAGTGGAAGGAGAGAAATGTACAAAGTTTTTCTTTGACTTAGAAAGAAGAAGGGGAATGGCGCAAACAATCAAAGGACTAAAAAGGGAAAATGGAGATATGGTGGAAACAAATGAGGAGATTTTAAACGTAGTAAAAGAATATTATGAAAAGCTATTTAAAGCAGAGGGAATAAATGATGAAGAAAAACAGAAATTACTGAAGCAAATAAAGACAAAATTAGGGGAGGAGGATAAAAAAGAGTGTGAGCAAGAGATAAGAGAGGAAGAAATAAAAAGAGCGATAAGTGAATTGAATAAAGGAAAAAGCCCAGGCATTGATGGTTTAGGGAATGAATTCTACAAAACATTTAAGGATTTTTTAACCGGTATTTTAAAAGAAGTATATGAAGAGATCTTTAAGAAAGAGGAAATGAATCAGAGAATGGGGATGGGATTAATAAAGTTGATATATAAAAGGAAGGGTGAAAAAGTAGACTTAAAAAATTATAGACCAATTACAATGCTGAATACAGATCTGAAAATTTTAACAAAAGTTTTAGCCAACAGATTGAAAGAGGTAATGCCAAGCATAATCGAAACAAATCAAGTGTATGGAGTTAAAGGTAAAGATATAGCGGACACAACGATAAGTATAATAGATAGAATAAGGTATATGAAAGACAAAAACAAAAAAGGATATGTTATTAGTTTGGATTTCGAAAAAGCTTTTGACAGAGTGGAACATGAATATTTATTTGGAATTTTAAGAGGGTATGGGTTTGGGGAAAATTTTGTCAAGTGGATTACAATTTTATATAGAGGAGCAATAACAAGAATAAAATGTAATGGTTTTTTAACGGAATGTTTCAAAATTACTAGGTCAATAAGACAAGGATGTCCATTATCAGCGCTTTTATATTCATTAGTTGCAGAACCTTTAGGATTAGCTGTTAAAAGAGACGAAGACATAAGAGGGATAAATATTGAAGGAAGTGGGGGAAGTGAAAAAATATTTCAATACGCGGATGACACAACAATTATAGTTAAGGATATAGAGAGTGTTAAAAAAGTCATGGAAGTAGTGCAGATGTTTTGTAGGGGATCAGGAGGCAAGATAAATGAAGAGAAAACGGTATATATGAGATTTGGAGGAATGATTGGTTTAACAGATTCTTTTAATTTTAAAGAAACAAAGGAAATAAAGATTTTAGGTGTCTTAATGGGAAAAGATGAAAAAAATGTTAAAGAAATAATGTGGGAAGAAATATTAGGAGGAATTGAAAGAAGGTTAAATTTTTGGAAATTGAGGACTTTAAGTTTAAAAGGGAAGGTTTTAATTTTAAATGTGTTAATGGTGTCAAAGTTGTGGTATGTCTTATATGTGACCGCTATGCCAATGTGGGTGGAAAAAAGGATGAAAAAATGTTTTTTAGATTTTTTATGGAATGGCAAACCTCCAAGAATTGCATATAATACATTAATAGGGGAAGTGGGAAAGGGAGGGATGGGATTAATTGATGTAGAACAAAGGAAAAATAGTT
>CM071959.1:33672500-33680000 GCA_036784905.1 Acrossocheilus fasciatus
CCAGGTGCTGTAAGCCTTTTCTTCACTACTTATCTTATAGAATGGCCTTTAGTCTGGCTGATCTTTAAAGAGCCCTCTTTTTGCTGCAATCTTTGCTTACGGCCATACCATCCTGGCTGCGCCCGATCTCGTCTGATCTCGGAAGCTAAGCAGGGTTGGGCCTGGTTAGTACTTGGATGGGAGACCGCCTGGGAATACCAGGTGCTGTAAGCCTTTTCTTCACTACTTATCTTATAGAATGGCCTTTAGTCTGGCTGATCTTTAAAGAGCCCTCTTTTTGCTGCAATCTTTGCTTACGGCCATACCATCCTGGCTGCGCCCGATCTCGTCTGATCTCGGAAGCTAAGCAGGGTTGGGCCTGGTTAGTACTTGGATGGGAGACCGCCTGGGAATACCAGGTGCTGTAAGCTTTTGGCTTTTCTTCACTACTTATCTTATAGAATGGCCTTTAGTCTGAATGATCTTTAAAGAGCCCTCTTTTTGCTGCAATCTTTGCTTACGGCCATACCATCCTGGCTGCGCCCGATCTCGTCTGATCTCGGAAGCTAAGCAGGGTTGGGCCTGGTTAGTACTTGGATGGGAGACCGCCTGGGAATACCAGGTGCTGTAAGCCTTTTCTTCACTACTTATCTTATAGAATGGCCTTTAGTCTGGCTGATCTTTAAAGAGCCCTCTTTTTGCTGCAATCTTTGCTTACGGCCATACCATCCTGGCTGCGCCCGATCTCGTCTGATCTCGGAAGCTAAGCAGGGTTGGGCCTGGTTAGTACTTGGATGGGAGACCGCCTGGGAATACCAGGTGCTGTAAGCCTTTTCTTCACTACTTATCTTATAGAATGGCCTTTAGTCTGGCTGATCTTTAAAGAGCCCTCTTTTTGCTGCAATCTTTGCTTACGGCCATACCATCCTGGCTGTGCCCGATCTCGTCTGATCTCGGAAGCTAAGCAGGGTTGGGCCTGGTTAGTACTTGGATGGGAGACCGCCTGGGAATACCAGGTGCAGTAAGCCTTTTCTTCACTACTTATCTTATAGAATGGCCTTTAGTCTGGCTGATCTTTAAAGAGCCCTCTTTTTGCTGCAATCTTTGCTTACGGCAATACCATCCTGGCTGCGCCCGATCTCGTCTGATCTCGGAAGCTAAGCAGGGTTGGGCCTGATTAGTACTTGGATGGGAGACCGCCTGGGAATACCAGGTGCTGTAAGCCTTTTCTTCACTACTTATCTTATAGAATGGCCTTTAGTCTGGCTGATCTTTAAAGAGACCTCTTTTTGCTGCAATCTTTGCTTACGGCCATACCATCCTGGCTGCGCCCGATCTCGTCTGATCTCAGAAGCTAAGCAGGGTTGGGCCTGGTTAGTACTTGGATGGGAGACCGCCTGGGAATACCAGGTGCTGTAAGCTTTTGGCTTTTCTTCACTACTTATCTTATAGAATGGCCTTTAGTCTGAATGATCTTTAAAGAGCCCTCTTTTTGCTGCAATCTTTGCTTACGGCCATACCATCCTGGCTGCGCCCGATCTCGTCTGATCTCGGAAGCTAAGCAGGGTTGGGCCTGGTTAGTACTTGGATGGGAGACCGCCTGGGAATACCAGGTGCTGTAAGCTTTTGGCTTTTCTTCACTACTTATCTTATAGAATGGCCTTTAGTCTGAATGATCTTTAAAGAGCCCTCTTTTTGCTGCAATCTTTGCTTACTGCCATACCATCCTGGCTGCGCCCGATCTCGTCTGATCTCGGAAGCTAAGCAGGGTTGGGCCTGGTTAGTACTTGGATGGGAGACCGCCTGGGAATACCAGGTGCTGTAAGCTTTTGGCTTTTCTTCACTACTTATCTTATAGAATGGCCTTTAGTCTGGCTGACCTTTAAAGAGCCCTCTTTTTGCTGCAATCTTTGCTTACGGCCATACCATCCTGGCTGCGCCCTATCTCGTCTGATCTCGGAAGCTAAGCAGGGTTGGGCCTGGTTAGTATTTGGATGGGAGACCGCCTGGGAATACCAGGTGCTTTTGGCTTTTCTTCACTACTTATCTTATAGAATGGCCTTTAGTCTGGCTGATCTTTAAAGAGCCCTCTTTTTGCTGCAATCTTTGCTTACGGCCATACCATCCTGGCTGCGCCAGATCTCGTCTGATCTCGGAAGCTAAGCAGGGTTGGGCCTGGTTAGTACTTGGATGGGAGACCGCCTGGGAATACCAGGTGCTGTAAGCCTTTTCTTCACTACTTATCTTATAGAATGGCCTTTAGTCTGGCTGATCTTTAAAGAGCCCTCTTTTTGCTGCAATCTTTGCTTACGGCCATACCATCCTGGCTGCGCCCGATCTCGTCTGATCTCGGAAGCTAAGCAGGGTTGGGCCTGGTTAGTACTTGGATGGGAGACCGCCTGGGAATACCAGGTGCTGTAAGCCTTTTCTTCACTACTTATCTTATAGAATGGCCTTTAGTCTGGCTGATCTTTAAAGAGCCCTCTTTTTGCTGCAATCTTTGCTTACGGCCATACCATCCTGGCTGTGCCCGATCTCGTCTGATCTCGGAAGCTAAGCAGGGTTGGGCCTGGTTAGTACTTGGATGGGAGACCGCCTGGGAATACCAGGTGCTGTAAGCTTTTGGCTTTTCTTCACTACTTATCTTATAGAATGGCCTTTAGTCTGAATGATCTTTAAAGAGCCCTCTTTTTGCTGCAATCTTTGCTTACGGCCATACCATCCTGGCTGCGCCCGATCTCGTCTGATCTCGGAAGCTAAGCAGGGTTGGGCCTGGTTAGTACTTGGATGGGAGACCGCCTGGGAATACCAGGTGCTGTAAGCTTTTGGCTTTTCTTCACTACTTATCTTATAGAATGGCCTTTAGTCTGAATGATCTTTAAAGAGCCCTCTTTTTGCTGCAATCTTTGCTTACGGCCATACCACCCCGGCGCGCTAGAGGGAGCTAGCGAGCAATCTAGGGAGTGTTTGGCTGCAGTTGGGAGAGGAAGGCTCTCCTCCATTTTGTTATTTATTTTTGTGTTTGTATCGTTTTTGTGGATAATTATTTAGTTTTTTTGTATTTTTGTT
Organism: Acrossocheilus fasciatus; assembly: GCA_036784905.1. Lineage (NCBI taxonomy): Eukaryota > Metazoa > Chordata > Actinopteri > Cypriniformes > Cyprinidae > Acrossocheilus > Acrossocheilus fasciatus. The sequence continues at coordinate 33,675,549 of CM071959.1, forward strand.
AGTTTTAAAACCACCTAACAGCAGCATCTTGCTGGCTGGAGGGTGGTTATTTTTTGTTCGTGGTTTTTTTTTCTTTTTTTTGTCAAACAATGGATGGATTTACGGCAAACGACACTGGACTGGCTGGAGAGACACGCTTGGCAAATGACACTGGACTGGATGGAGAGATACGCTCGGCAAACGACTCTGGACTGGATGGAGAGACACGCATGGCAAACGATACTGGACTGGCTGGAGAGACACGCATGGCAAACAACACTGGACTGGATGGAGAGGAACGCATGGCAAACGATACCGGAATGGCTGGAGAGACACGCATGGCAAACGACACTGGACCGGATTATCGACAACGAGCAAGACCCAGGGAAAACCAAGAAGCAAGAGACAAGTTTGGGGGAAGGAAGTACTTAAAGGAAGCAACTGTGATTGTGAATGTGGAGAACGTAAATGAGGTGAGAGCTGTGGATATTATTAAAGCGGTGGTGGACAAATGTGGAGATGGGAAAATTCTGGCGCTAAGACCAAGACAAGGAAAGGAATTTGAATTGACAATGGAAAGGGAAGAAACATGTGAGGAATTGACTGATGGACTGTTAATAAAAGGAGTGAACTGTGAGATAAAAAAACTGCAAAATAGAGATCATGTTGTTTCCTTCATGCACCTGCCCGTCTACCTTGAGGATAAAGAAATTCTTGGAAAATTGGAGGGATGGGGAGTTAATCCCATATCAAAAATTAAAAGAAGATTCTACCCGGGCACTGACATTGAAGATGGAACGAGGTTCCTAAAAGTAAGGTTCCCCAAGGAGGTGGCATCATTGCCCTACAGCACTAAGCTGGAAACAGCAGAAGGGCCACAGTACTTTAGGGTGATGCACAGCCACCAGGTGAAGACCTGTAGGCTGTGCATGAGCCCGGAACATCTGCTAAAAGAATGCCCTGAGTTCAAGTGCTACAAGTGTGAAGAAAGGGGACATTTTGCAAGAGATTGCAATGCGGTCAGATGCCCGGAGTGTCAAAAAATTTTAAATAAGTGTGAGTGTTGGATGGAGGGAGAGGAAGGAGGTATGGAACATCGGGTGGATGGACAGGTGCATGAAGGAAACAGTGAAGAGGAAGGAGAATTTGATGAAGGACAAGAGGAAGAAGGATTACAACAAAAGGAAACAGAAGGAGGACCGAGCAACCGAGAGGAAGGAGAACGAGAAAAAGAGTATGATAAGGGTAAGGAACAGACAACAGAGCAGGACACTCAATGGACAGAAATGGAAATCCCGGACAGTTTTAAAAGTTTTCCTGATGACGCTGAGAGAGATGGACAAGGAATGGAAGATCAAAACAAAGAAACGGACAATGAAGAAGAAGCAAGGATGGACAACACAGGAAAAGACAGAGGGGAGAGAGGACAAATAAGAAGGAGAACTATAAAGGTAAAACCAAATGTGGAAAATGCAAAGAAAAAAAGAATGACAAGGGACCGAGTCAAAAGTGTAAACAGATATGAAGTGTTAAGAGGGTTGGAGGGAGAAGATGGATAATGATGTTTTTTGGATATTTATTTTCTTTTCTTTTAATGGTTTTAAGTTGTGTTACTTTTAATGCAAGGGGATTGATGGACATGAGAAAATTTGAAAGAGTGAAAGAAAAATGTAAAGGAGAAGATGTTATTGCTTTGCAAGAAACAAACTGGAAAGAAAGTGTGATGATGGACTATAAAAAGAAATGGGAAGGGGATATTTTATATAACAATGGCGATGGAAGGCTTGGAAGAGGAGTGGCGTTTTTAATGAGAAAAGATGTTTTTAATGCAAGCAAAGTGGTGTATAAAGACAAAATGGGGAAATGTATGGTGGTGGAAGTAAATTATGAGGGACGTGAACTGATTTTAGTGAATGTACATGCGCCAACAGAGGAGAAAGAAAAGACAGTTTTTTTTAATGTTTTAAGGAATATCGTAAACAAGTATAAGGAAATAATAATGATGGGGGATTTTAACACAGTTTTTAGTAAACAAGACATGGCAGAAGGGATGGTTTTTAAAACTGACACGGGGAGAAAAGAATTAAAAGCATTAATGGAAGAAAATAATATGATCGATGTGTGGAGAGAAAGAAATGAAAGGAAAAAAGAATTGTCAAGAAGACAAATAGTGGGGAATTTTGTATGCCAAACTAGAATCGACTTTGTTTTATGTACGAGAAATGTGGAGAATTTTATAGAAAAGATTAAGTATGAGGAAACAAGTTTTAGCGATCACAAGTTTTTATCTTTTAAAGTGAACTGGAGTAATGTGCAAAGAGGGCCGGGAGTATGGTTTTTAAATACGGAGGTTTTAAAGAATGAAGATTATGTTTTAAGTATAAAAGAGATTATTGAAAATGAAAAAGAAAATGCAATGTATAATGAGGATAAGCGAATATGGTGGGAGAATGTGAAATATCTGGTAAAAAAGTTTACAATAAGGTATTGCAAGCTAATTAACAAATGTAAGAAAAATAAGGAGGGAGAGCTAAGACAAAACTTAAATAAGGAACTGGATAAGGCGGAAAAAAACATACAGAAAATAAAAGAAATAGAAGGTAGACTGAAGGAAATGGAAGAGGAGAAATATGAAGGTGCAAGATTAAGAAGCAAAGCAAAATATACAGTGGAGGGGGAGAAGTGCACAAAGTTTTTCTTTGATCTAGAGAAAAGAAGAGGAAAAGCAGGAATGATTGAAGAAATAAGGGGCAAAAATGGGATGATAGTAGAAGAAAATGAGCAAATATTGGAAGAAATAAAATCATACTATGAGAGCTTATTCTGTACGGAGGGGGTAAAGGAAGGAGAAAAAGTGGAATTACTGAAGCAAATAAAAGCAAGAGTAGGAGAAGCGGATAAAAAAGAATGTGATGATGAAGTAAGAGAAGAAGAAATAAAAAGAGCAATAAGTGGATTAAACAAAAGAAAAAGTCCGGGGATAGATGGGCTGGGGAGTGAGTTTTACATTGTTTTTAAAGATTTTTTAACCGGTATCTTAAAAGAAGTATTTGATGAGATTTTTAGGAAAGGTGAGATGAACCAAAGGATGGGAATGGGATTAATGAAGCTGATATATAAAAGGAAAGGAGACAAAGTGGAGTTAAAGAATTATAGGCCTATAACAATGCTTAACACCGATCTGAAGATTTTATCAAAAGTTTTAGCTAACAGATTAAAAGAAGTGATGCCCAGTATAATCGAAACAAACCAAGCATACAGTATTAAAGGAAGAGACATTGCGGATACAACAATGAGTATAAAAGATACGTTAAGATATATTACTGAAAAGAAGAAAGATGGTTTTATAATCAGTTTGGATTTTGAGAAGGCTTTTGACAGGGTAGAGCATGATTTTTTATTTGGGGTTTTAAAGAGTTTTGGGTTTGGAGAGAATTTTATTAAATGGGTTAAGATTTTATATAAAGGTGCCGTAACGAGAGTAAAATGTAATGGGTTTTTAACAGAGTGTTTTAAATTAACGAGATCAATTAGACAGGGTTGCCCGTTGTCGGCACTTTTATATGCTTTAGTTGCAGAACCACTGGGATTAGCTGTTAAGCAGGAGGGGAGAATAAAAGGGATAGGCATTGAGGGAGGAGAAAATAAAATATTTCAATACGCTGATGATACTACGTTAATGCTACAAGATCTGGCCAGTGTAGGGGAAGCTATGAAAATAATACAAAAATTTTGCAGGGGATCAGGGGCTAAAGTGAATGAGGATAAAACGGTATATATGAGATTTGGGGGAACTGAGGCTTTAACTGGGCACTTTACTTTTAAGGAAATGAATGAAATAAAGATTTTAGGTGTTTTAATGGGGAGGGATGAAAGGAAAGCAGAAGGAACTATGTGGGAGGAGATTTTAGGAGGGATCGAGAGAAGGTTGATTTTTTGGAAATTAATGTCCTTAACTTTGAAGGGGAAGGTTTTAATTTTGAATGTTTTAATGGTTTCTAAGTTATGGCATATTTTATATGTGTCATCTATGCCGTTGTGGGTAGAAAAAAGGCTGAAAAAATGTTTTTTAGATTTTTTATGGGAAGGAAAGCCACCGAGAATAGCACACAACACTTTAATAGGAGCGGTGGGGAAGGGAGGACTGGGGTTAATGGATGTGGAACAAAGAAAGAACAGTTTGAGAGTGAAAATAATTAAAAAGTACTTGGATGAAGAAAACAAAGCGGCATGGAAGAAAACAATGGGGCATTTTTTAAGTAAGTGTAGTAATTTTAATTTGGGGGACAACATTTTATGGATGAAAACAAAAAATTGGATGACGGAGGGGCTGCCAGATTTCTATAAAGAACTGATCGGGGCTTGGGGCAAATTTTTAACTAATGTGCATTTTAAGCCACATGGTAGAGAGAACATTTTAAATCAGCCTTTATTCTTAAACAACTGCATTTTAAATCAAGGGAGGGTTATTTT
>CM071959.1:33722500-33739812 GCA_036784905.1 Acrossocheilus fasciatus
CAGGCCACCGTCCCTGCGTGCTGTCCTAGTGGACCCAGGGGGGCTGGATACTTACGACTCCCCCAAGTGACCCTTTGTTAACACCGCAAGGTATCCCAGGTCACCCAAGAAGAGTTTGAGAAAAAAGGTCTGAGGCCACCTAAACAGCAAGTCGGGATTCAAACTGGCGGATGTACATTTCTGTACAACAAGCTTCTACCAGTTATTACCCCTAGAGCAATTGCAAGGATCAGACCGACATTATCCTTACAGGAAAACCGCTGACTGCAAAAACTCTTAGGCTGCAATAGGCAAAGCTGGTCTGAGGAACCCCATTCCTTGGAACACTTGTCTCATTCATGGTGAGTAACTTGTTCAATCCCACAATCCCCTGCTCTTCCTGTTTTTTCCTTCCTGGTCGAATTTTAATACAAAAAGCATGATTTCTACTGTTTTTTTTTTCAAATCTTTTCTGAAATTTTAGATAGTTTTTCATTATCACTGATAAAGTATCATCACTTAGATTTACAATTTTTTTTTTTTGAAAACTCACCATCATGGAAACAAACGTGTACATTAATTGGGTTAGTACAGTCCTGCAAGATTGAATCATCAAAACTTTCACCCAAAGTTTTCCATGTGGATGACTGAGAAAGTCAGTGACACTCAGTTGATTTGGGTGCAATGGCCATTAAATGTTTGTTTTTTTGTTTGTTTGTTTTTTGCTTGAGGTCGGAGGGCCTCTGTTGGTTCTGAGTGCTTAGGGGTTAGGGTTAGGGTTAGGGTAATAGAGTTAAATGCGAACTTGAGCCCCCACAGTTGAGCCCTTAGGATGGGGTGCACTTACTAAGGCTAGTAACAGGACTCTGAAATTTGGTATATATACTAATTCGAGGGCGCCCGATCGTTTGCACATAGTTTGGAAGCTCTAGCGCCACCAGGCGTCGAGATACGGTATTGCACCTCCAGTTCTCTTGTACGTAGAGTGCTGAAACTTGGTATATATACTAATTGGGCCGCCTCAAGTTGATTGCACTTGGTTTGTTCTCTCTAGCGCCATCAGGCGACGAGATATTGTACTGCACCCCCACTTGAGTTTCGCGCGTCAGCCCGATGTTTAAATTTCTCTTTACAGCTGGTCAGCCCTAGGCTTGGACAGTCGGGTTAGGGTTAGGGTTAGGATTAGAAAAGAATCCAAGAGCTGAAGCAACGTCCAGCTCTGGTAATGCTCAGTCCTTCGATACTCCTTCTGGCCGCTCTCTCGCCTCGGCCGAGGCCCGCCCCCACGTCCTCAGCCCACCACACCATCACCGATACACTTGGCCTTTTTATTATTGAGTCACAGATAGTGAGATTTTTAAATGTATGAGTGAGTCTTATTTTTAATTATAAGTGTTATTTATTAAAGTTTTTTTTAATAGGTCTTATTTATTCATCTATTTATTTATTTATTAATCCACCCTCCCTATTAAGGGTAGGTTTTAGATATTTATTAATCCACCCTCCCTATTAAGGGTAGGTTTTAGATATTTATTACTCCATCCTCCCTTTTATGGGTAGGTTTTAGATGTTTATTAATCCAACCTTAGGTTAGGGTTAGGTAATAGAGTTAAATGCGAACTTGAGCCCCCACAGTTGAGCCCCTATGATGGGGTGCACTTACTAAGGCTAGTAACAGGACTCTGAAATTTGGTATATATACTAATTCGAGGGCGCCCGATCGTTTGCACATAGTTTGGAAGCTCTAGCGCCACCAGGCGTCGAGATACGGTATTGCACCTCCAGTTCTCTTGTACGTAGAGTGCTGAAACTTGGTATATATACTAATTGGGCCGCCTCAAGTTGATTGCACTTGGTTTGGTCTCTCTAGCGCCACCAGGCGACGAGATATTGTACTGCACCCCCACTTGAGTTTCGCGCGTCAGCCCGAGGTTTAAATTTCTCTTTACAGCTGGTCAGCCCTAGGCTTGGACAGTCGTATGTGGGTGGGTGTTGGTGCAATGTGCTGTTGTGTGAGTGGTGCTAATCACCAGTAGAAGACTGGGCTCCAATTAAGGCCTGTTAGCCCCAGGCCACCGTCCCTGCGTGCTGTCCTAGTGGACCCAGGGGGGCTGGATACTTACGACTCCCCCAAGTGACCCTTCGTTAACACCGCAAGGTATCCCAGGTCACCCAAGAAGAGTTTGAGAAAAAAGGTCTGAGGCCACCTAAACAGCAAGTCGGGATTCAAACTGGCGGATGTACATTTCTGTACAACAAGCTTCTACCAGTTATTACCCCTAGAGCAATTGCAAGGATCAGACCGACATTATCCTTACAGGAAAACCGCTGACTGCAAAAACTCTTAGGCTGCAATAGGCAAAGCTGGTCTGAGGAACCCCATTCCTTGGAACACTTGTCTCATTCATGGTGAGTAACTTGTTCAATCCCACAATCCCCTGCTCTTCCTGTTTTTTCCTTCCTGGTCGAATTTTAATACAAAAAGCATGATTTCTACTGTTTTTTTTTTCAAATCTTTTCTGAAATTTTAGATAGTTTTTCATTATCACTGATAAAGTATCATCACTTAGATTTACAATTTTTTTTTTTTGAAAACTCACCATCATGGAAACAAACGTGTACATTAATTGGGTTAGTACAGTCCTGCAAGATTGAATCATCAAAACTTTCACCCAAAGTTTTCCATGTGGATGACTGAGAAAGTCAGTGACACTCAGTTGATTTGGGTGCAATGGCCATTAAATGTTTGTTTTTTTGTTTGTTTGTTTTTTGCTTGAGGTCGGAGGGCCTCTGTTGGTTCTGAGTGTTGTCAGAGGCTCTCTTGGGTAGGTTTAGGCTGGTCTTTGGAGGGCCTCTGTTGGTTCTGAGTGCTGTCAGAGGCTCTCTTGGGTAGGTTTAGGCTGGTCTTTGGAGGGCCTCTGTTGGTTCTGAGTGCTGTCAGAGGCTAGGGTTAGGTTAGGGTTAGGTAATAGAGTTAAATGCGAACTTGAGCCCCCACAGGGTTAGGGTTAGGGTTAGGTTAGGTTAGGGTTAGGGTTAGGTTAGGGTTAGGTAATAGAGTTAAATGCGAACTTGAGCCCCCACAGTTGAGCCCTTAGGATGGGGTGCACTTACTAAGGCTAGTAACAGGACTCTGAAATTTGGTATATATACTAATTCGAGGGCGCCCGATCGTTTGCACATAGTTTGGAAGCTCTAGCGCCACCAGGCGTCGAGATACGGTATTGCACCTCCAGTTCTCTTGTACGTAGAGTGCTGAAATTTGGTATATATACTAATTCGAGGTCGCCCGATCGTTTGCACATAGTTTGGTAGCTCTAGCGCCACCAGGCGACGAGATATTGTACTGCACCCCCACTTGAGTTTCGCGCGTCAGAGGGTCTTGGGTAGGTTTAGGCTGGTCTTTGGAGGGCCTCTGTTGGTTCTGAGTGCTGTCAGAGGGTCTTGGGTAGGTTTAGGCTGGTCTTTGGAGGGCCTCTGTTGGTTCTGAGTGCTGTTAGGGTTAGGGTAATAGAGTTAAATGCGAACTTGAGCCCCCACAGTTGAGCCCTTAGGATGGGGTGCACTTACTAAGGCTAGTAACAGGACTCTGAAATTTGGTATATATACTAATTCGAGGGCGCCCGATCGTTTGCACATAGTTTGGAAGCCCTAGCGCCACCAGGCGTCGAGATACGGTATTGCACCTCCAGTTCTCTTGTACGTAGAGTGCTGAAATTTGGTATATATACTAATTCGAGGTCGCCCGATCGTTTGCACATAGTTTGGTAGCTCTAGCGCCACCAGGCGACGAGATATTGTACTGCACCCCCACTTGAGTTTCGCGCGTCAGAGGGTCTTGGGTAGGTTTAGGCTGGTCTTTGGAGGGCCTCTGTTGGTTCTGAGTGCTGTCAGAGGGTCTTGGGTAGGTTTAGGCTGGTCTTTGGAGGGCCTCTGTTGGTTCTGAGTGCTGTCAGAGGGTCTTGGGTAGGTTTAGGCTGGTCTTTGGAGGGCCTCTGTTGGTTAGGGGGTAAAAAAAATCCAGCCAAGGGGCCGAAGCCCCCTGACGGTAGTGCACGGGCCATGAACATCAACTAGCCACCAATCTAAGGCTTCCAGGGGCCCAAGAATATGTTTCTGTTGATGCAAAAAATCCCAAATAGGGTTCTAAAAAATTAGTGGTTGTGTACCTTAGGTTTGCACATCAAATAGTGTTTGGTAGGTTCAGTGTGTGTGCTGTTGTTAGGGTTAGGGTAATAGAGTTAAATGCGAACTTGAGCCCCCACAGTTGAGCCCTTAGGATGGGGTGCACTTACTAAGGCTAGTAACAGGACTCTGAAATTTGGTATATATACTAATTCGAGGGCGCCCGATCGTTTGCACATAGTTTGGAAGCTCTAGCGCCACCAGGCGTCGAGATACGGTATTGCACCTCCAGTTCTCTTGTACGTAGAGTGCTGAAATTTGGTATATATACTAATTCGAGGTCGCCCGATCGTTTGCACATAGTTTGGTAGCTCTAGCGCCACCAGGCGACGAGATATTGTACTGCACCCCCACTTGAGTTTCGCGCGTCAGAGGGTCTTGGGTAGGTTTAGGCTGGTCTTTGGAGGGCCTCTGTTGGTTCTGAGTGCTGTCAGAGGGTCTTGGGTAGGTTTAGGCTGGTCTTTGGAGGGCCTCTGTTGGTTCTGAGTGCTGTTAGGGTTAGGGTAATAGAGTTAAATGCGAACTTGAGCCCCCACAGTTGAGCCCTTAGGATGGGGTGCACTTACTAAGGCTAGTAACAGGACTCTGAAATTTGGTATATATACTAATTCGAGGGCGCCCGATCGTTTGCACATAGTTTGGAAGCCCTAGCGCCACCAGGCGTCGAGATACGGTATTGCACCTCCAGTTCTCTTGTACGTAGAGTGCTGAAATTTGGTATATATACTAATTCGAGGTCGCCCGATCGTTTGCACATAGTTTGGTAGCTCTAGCGCCACCAGGCGACGAGATATTGTACTGCACCCCCACTTGAGTTTCGCGCGTCAGAGGGTCTTGGGTAGGTTTAGGCTGGTCTTTGGAGGGCCTCTGTTGGTTCTGAGTGCTGTCAGAGGGTCTTGGGTAGGTTTAGGCTGGTCTTTGGAGGGCCTCTGTTGGTTCTGAGTGCTGTCAGAGGGTCTTGGGTAGGTTTAGGCTGGTCTTTGGAGGGCCTCTGTTGGTTAGGGGGTAAAAAAAATCCAGCCAAGGGGCCGAAGCCCCCTGACGGTAGTGCACGGGCCATGAACATCAACTAGCCACCAATCTAAGGCTTCCAGGGGCTAGTTAGGGTTAGGGTTAGGGTTAGGATTAGAAAAGAATCCAAGAGCTGAAGCAACGTCCAGCTCTGGTAATGCTCAGTCCTTCGATACTCCTTCTGGCCGCTCTCTCGCCTCGGCCGAGGCCCGCCCCCACGTCCTCAGCCCACCACACCATCACCGATACACTTGGCCTTTTTATTATTGAGTCACAGATAGTGAGATTTTTAAATGTATGAGTGAGTCTTATTTTTAATTATAAGTGTTATTTATTAAAGTTTTTTTTAATAGGTATTATTTATTCATCTATTTATTTATTTATTAATCCACCCTCCCTATTAAGGGTAGGTTTTAGATATTTATTACTCCATCCTCCCTTTTATGGGTAGGTTTTAGATGTTTATTAATCCAACCTCCCTATTAAGGGTAGGTTTTAGATATTTATTAATATTGAAGAGTAGGTTTAGGTTGGATAGGGGTAAAGTTATTGTATGGGGGTGAACCGGGTTAGGGTTAGGGTTAGGGTTAGGGTTAGGGTTAGGGTTAGGGTAATAGAGTTAAATGCGAACTTGAGCCCCCACAGTTGAGCCCCTATGATGGGGTGCACTTACTAAGGCTAGTAACAGGACTCTGAAATTTGGTATATATACTAATTCGAGGGCGCCCGATCGTTTGCACATAGTTTGGAAGCTCTAGCGCCACCAGGCGTCGAGATATGGTATTGCACCCCCAGTTCTCTTGTACATAGAGTGCTGAAATTTGGTATACATACTAATTCGAGGTCGCCCGATCGTTTGCACATAGTTTGGTAGCTCTAGCGCCACCAGGCGACGAGATATTGTACTGCACCCCCACTTGAGTTTCGCGCGTCAGCCCGAGGTTTAAATTTCTCTTTACAGCTGGTCAGCCCTAGGCTAGGTTAGGGTTAGGGTAATAGAGTTAAATGCGAACTTGAGCCCCCACAGTTGAGCCCTTAGGATGGGGTGCACTTACTAAGGCTAGTAACAGGACTCTGAAATTTGGTATATATACTAATTCGAGGGCGCCCGATCGTTTGCACATAGTTTGGAAGCTCTAGCGCCACCAGGCGTCGAGATACGGTATTGCACCTCCAGTTCTCTTGTACGTAGAGTGCTGAAACTTGGTATATATACTAATTGGGCCGCCTCAAGTCGATTGCACTTAGTTTGGTCTCTCTAGCGCCACCAGGCGACGAGATATTGTACTGCACCCCCACTTGAGTTTCGCGCGTCAGCCCAAGGTTTAAATTTCTCTTTACAGCTGGTCAGCCCTAGGCTTGGACAGTCGTATGTGGGTGGGTGTTGGTGCAATGTGCTGTCAGAGGGTCTTGGGTAGGTTTAGGCTGGTCTTTGGAGGGCCTCTGTTGGTTAGGGTTAGGGAATAGAGTTAAATGCGAACTTGAGCCCCCACAGTTGAGCCCTTAGGATGGGGTGCACTTACTAAGGCTAGTAACAGGACTCTGAAATTTGGTATATATACTAATTCGAGGGCGCCCGATCGTTTGCACATAGTTTGGAAGCTCTAGCGCCACCAGGCGTCGAGATACGGTATTGCACCTCCAGTTCTCTTGTACGTAGAGTGCTGAAACTTGGTATATATACTAATTGGGCCGCCTCAAGTCGATTGCACTTAGTTTGGTCTCTCTAGCGCCACCAGGCGACGAGATATTGTACTGCACCCCCACTTGAGTTTCGCGCGTCAGCCCAAGGTTTAAATTTCTCTTTACAGCTGGTCAGCCCTAGGCTTGGACAGTCGTATGTGGGTGGGTGTTGGTGCAATGTGCTGTCAGAGGGTCTTGGGTAGGTTTAGGCTGGTCTTTGGAGGGTTAGGGTTAGGTAATAGAGTTAAATGCGAACTTGAGCCCCCACAGTTGAGCCCCTATGATGGGGTGCACTTACTAAGGCTAGTAACAGGACTCTGAAATTTGGTATATATACTAATTCGAGGGCGCCCGATCGTTTGCACATAGTTTGGAAGCTCTAGCGCCACCAGGCGTCGAGATATGGTATTGCACCCCCAGTTCTCTTGTACATAGAGTGCTGAAATTTGGTATACATACTAATTCGAGGTCGCCCGATCGTTTGCACATAGTTTGGTAGCTCTAGCGCCACCAGGCGACGAGATACGGTATTGCACCTCCAGTTCTCTTGTACGTAGAGTGCTGAAACTAGGGTTAGGGTTAGGGTTAGGTTAGGGTTAGGGTTAGGGTTAGGGTTAGGGTTAGGGTTAGGGTTAGGGTTAGGGTTAGGGTTAGGGTTAGGGTTAGGGTTAGGGTTAGGGTTAGGGTTAGGGTTAGGTTAGGGTTAGGGTTAGGGTTAGGGTTAGGGTTAGGGTTAGGGTTAGGGTTAGGGTTAGGGTTAGGGTTAGGGTTAGGGTTAGGTTAGGGTTAGGGTTAGGGTTAGGGTTAGGGTTAGGGTTAGGGTTAGGGTTAGGGTTAGGGTTAGGGTTAGGGTTAGGGTTAGGTTAGGGTTAGGGTTAGGGTTAGGGTTAGGGTTAGGGTTAGGTTAGGGTTAGGGTTAGGGTTAGGGTTAGGGTTAGGGTTAGGGTTAGGGTTAGGGTTAGGGTTAGGGTTAGGGTTAGGGTTAGGGTTAGGGTTAGGGTTAGGGTTAGGGTTAGGGTTAGGGTTAGGGTTAGGGTTAGGGTTAGGGTTAGGGTTAGGGTTAGGGTTAGGGTTAGGGTTAGGGTTAGGGTTAGGGTTAGGGTTAGGGTTAGGGTTAGGGTTAGGGTTAGGGTTAGGGTTAGGGTTAGGGTTAGGGTTAGGGTTAGGGTTAGGGTTAGGGTTAGGGTTAGGGTTAGGGTTAGGGTTAGGGTTAGGGTTAGGGTTAGGGTTAGGGTTAGGGTTAGGGTTAGGGTTAGGGTTAGGGTTAGGTTAGGGTTAGGGTTAGGGTTAGGGTTAGGGTTAGGTTAGGGTTAGGGTTAGGGTTAGGTTAGGGTTAGGGTTAGGGTTAGGGTTAGGTTAGGGTTAGGTTAGGGTTAGGGTTAGGGTTAGGGTTAGGGTTAGGGTTAGGGTTAGGGTTAGGGTTAGGGTTAGGTTAGGGTTAGGGTTAGGGTTAGGGTTAGGGTTAGGGTTAGGGTTAGGGTTAGGGTTAGGGTTAGGGTTAGGGTTAGGGTTAGGGTTAGGGTTAGGGTTAGGGTTAGGGTTAGGTTAGGTTAGGTTAGGGTTAGGGTTAGGGTTAGGGTTAGGGTTAGGTTAGGGTTAGGGTTAGGGTTAGGGTAAGGGTTAGGTTAGGGTTAGGGTTAGGTTAGGGTTAGGGTTAGGGTTAGGGTTAGGGTTAGGGTTAGGGTTAGGGTTAGGTTAGGGTTAGTTAGGGTTAGGGTTAGGGTTAGGTTAGGGTTAGGGTTAGGGTTAGGGTTAGGGTTAGGGTTAGGGTTAGGTTAGGTTAGGTTAGGGTTAGGGTTAGGGTTAGGTTAGGGTTAGGGTTAGGGTTAGGGTTAGGATAGGGTTAGGGTTAGGTTAGTTAGGGTTAGGTTAGGGTTAGGGTTAGGGTTAGGGTTAGGGTTAGGGTTAGGGTTAGGGTTAGGTTAGGGTTAGGTTAGGGTTAGGGTTAGGGTTAGGTTAGGGTTAGGGTTAGGGTTAGGGTTAGGTTAGGGTTAGGGTTAGGGTTAGGGTTAGGGTTAGGGTTAGGTTAGGGTTAGGGTTAGGGTTAGGGTTAGGGTTAGGGTTAGGTTAGGGTTAGGGTTAGGGTTAGGTTAGGGTTAGGGTTAGGGTTAGGGTTAGGGTTAGGGTTAGGGTTAGGTTAGGGTTAGGGTTAGGTTAGGTTAGGTTAGGGTTAGGGTTAGGGTTAGGTTAGGGTTAGGGTTAGGTTAGGTTAGGGTTAGGGTTAGGGTTAGGGTTAGGGTTAGGGTTAGGTTAGGGTTAGGGTTAGGGTTAGGGTTAGGGTTAGGGTTAGGGTTAGGGTTAGGGTTAGGGTTAGGGTTAGGGTTAGGTTAGGGTTAGGGTTAGGGTTAGGGTTAGGGTTAGGGTTAGGGTTAGGGTTAGGGTTAGGGTTAGGGTTAGGGTTAGGGTTAGGGTTAGGGTTAGGGTTAGGGTTAGGGTTAGGGTTAGGGTTAGGGTTAGGGTTAGGGTTAGGGTTAGGGTTAGGGTTAGGGTTAGGGTTAGGGTTAGGGTTAGGGTTAGGGTTAGGGTTAGGGTTAGGGTTAGGGTTAGGGTTAGGGTTAGGGTTAGGGTTAGGGTTAGGGTTAGGGTTAGGGTTAGGGTTAGGGTTAGGGTTAGGGTTAGGGTTAGGGTTAGGGTTAGGGTTAGGGTTAGGGTTAGGGTTAGGGTTAGGGTTAGGGTTAGGGTTAGGGTTAGGGTTAGGGTTAGGGTTAGGGTTAGGGTTAGGGTTAGGGTTAGGGTTAGGGTTAGGGTTAGGGTTAGGGTTAGGGTTAGGGTTAGGGTTAGGTTAGGGTTAGGGTTAGGGTTAGGGTTAGGGTTAGGGTTAGGGTTAGGGTTAGGGTTAGGGTTAGGGTTAGGGTTAGGGTTAGGGTTAGGGTTAGGGTTAGGGTTAGGGTTAGGGTTAGGGTTAGGGTTGGTTAGGGTTAGGGTTAGGGTTAGGGTTAGGGTTAGGGTTAGGGTTAGGGTTAGGGTTAGGGTTAGGGTTAGGGTTAGGGTTAGGGTTAGGGTTAGGGTTAGGGTTAGGGTTAGGGTTAGGGTTAGGGTTAGGGTTAGGGTTAGGGTTAGGGTTAGGGTTAGGGTTAGGGTTAGGGTTAGGGTTAGGGTTAGGGTTAGGGTTAGGGTTAGGGTTAGGGTTAGGGTTAGGGTTAGGGTTAGGGTTAGGGTTAGGGTTAGGGTTAGGGTTAGGGTTAGGGTTAGGGTTAGGGTTAGGGTTAGGGTTAGGGTTAGGGTTAGGGTTAGGTTAGGGTTAGGGTTAGGGTTAGGGTTAGGGTTAGGGTTAGGGTTAGGGTTAGGGTTAGGGTTAGGGTTAGGGTTAGGGTTAGGGTTAGGGTTAGGGTTAGGGTTAGGGTTAGGGTTAGGGTTAGGGTTAGGGTTAGGGTTAGGGTTAGGGTTAGGGTTAGGGTTAGGGTTAGGGTTAGGGTTAGGGTTAGGGTTAGGGTTAGGTTAGGGTTAGGGTTAGGGTTAGGGTTAGGGTTAGGGTTAGGGTTAGGGTTAGGGTTAGGGTTAGGGTTAGGGTTAGGGGTTAGGGTTAGGGTTAGGGTTAGGGTTAGGGTTAGGGTTAGGGTTAGGGTTAGGGTTAGGGTTAGGGTTAGGGTTAGGGTTAGGGTTAGGGTTAGGGTTAGGGTTAGGGTTAGGGTTAGGGTTAGGGTTAGGGTTAGGTTAGGGTTAGGGTTAGGTTAGGGTTAGGGTTAGGTTAGGGTTAGGGTTAGGGTTAGGGTTAGGGTTAGGGTTAGGGTTAGGTTAGGGTTAGGGTTAGGTTAGGGTTAGGGTTAGGGTTAGGGTTAGGGTTAGGGTTAGGGTTAGGGTTAGGGTTAGGGTTAGGGTTAGGGTTAGGGTTAGGGTTAGGGTTAGGGTTAGGGTTAGGGTTAGGGTTAGGGTTAGGGTTAGGGTTAGGGTTAGGGTTAGGGTTAGGGTTAGGGTTAGGGTTAGGGTTAGGGTTAGGGTTAGGGTTAGGGTTAGGGTTAGGGTTAGGGTTAGGGTTAGGGTTAGGGTTAGGGTTAGGGTTAGGGTTAGGGTTAGGGTTAGGGTTAGGGTTAGGGTTAGGGTTAGGGTTAGGGTTAGGGTTAGGGTTAGGGTTAGGGTTAGGGTTAGGGTTAGGGTTAGGGTTAGGGTTAGGGTTAGGGTTAGGGTTAGGGTTAGGGTTAGGGTTAGGGTTAGGGTTAGGGTTAGGGTTAGGGTTAGGGTTAGGGTTAGGGTTAGGGTTAGGGTTAGGGTTAGGGTTAGGGTTAGGGTTAGGGTTAGGGTTAGGGTTAGGGTTAGGGTTAGGGTTAGGGTTAGGGTTAGGGTTAGGGTTAGGGTTAGGGTTAGGGTTAGGGTTAGGGTTAGGGTTAGGGTTAGGGTTAGGGTTAGGGTTAGGGTTAGGGTTAGGGTTAGGGTTAGGGTTAGGGTTAGGGTTAGGGTTAGGGTTAGGGTTAGGGTTAGGGTTAGGGTTAGGGTTAGGGTTAGGGTTAGGGTTAGGGTTAGGGTTAGGGTTAGGGTTAGGGTTAGGGTTAGGGTTAGGGTTAGGGTTAGGGTTAGGGTTAGGGTTAGGGTTAGGGTTAGGGTTAGGGTTAGGGTTAGGGTTAGGGTTAGGGTTAGGGTTAGGGTTAGGGTTAGGGTTAGGGTTAGGGTTAGGGTTAGGGTTAGGGTTAGGGTTAGGGTTAGGGTTAGGGTTAGGGTTAGGGTTAGGGTTAGGGTTAGGGTTAGGGTTAGGGTTAGGGTTAGGGTTAGGGTTAGGGTTAGGGTTAGGGTTAGGGTTAGGGTTAGGGTTAGGGTTAGGGTTAGGGTTAGGGTTAGGGTTAGGGTTAGGGTTAGGGTTAGGGTTAGGGTTAGGGTTAGGGTTAGGGTTAGGGTTAGGGTTAGGGTTAGGGTTAGGGTTAGGGTTAGGGTTAGGGTTAGGGTTAGGGTTAGGGTTAGGGTTAGGGTTAGGGTTAGGGTTAGGGTTAGGGTTAGGGTTAGGGTTAGGGTTAGGGTTAGGGTTAGGGTTAGGGTTAGGGTTAGGGTTAGGGTTAGGGTTAGGGTTAGGGTTAGGGTTAGGGTTAGGGTTAGGGTTAGGGTTAGGGTTAGGGTTAGGGTTAGGGTTAGGGTTAGGGTTAGGGTTAGGGTTAGGGTTAGGGTTAGGGTTAGGGTTAGGGTTAGGGTTAGGGTTAGGGTTAGGGTTAGGGTTAGGGTTAGGGTTAGGGTTAGGGTTAGGGTTAGGGTTAGGGTTAGGGTTAGGGTTAGGGTTAGGGTTAGGGTTAGGGTTAGGGTTAGGGTTAGGGTTAGGGTTAGGGTTAGGGTTAGGGTTAGGGTTAGGGTTAGGGTTAGGGTTAGGGTTAGGGTTAGGGTTAGGGTTAGGGTTAGGGTTAGGGTTAGGGTTAGGGTTAGGGTTAGGGTTAGGGTTAGGGTTAGGGTTAGGGTTAGGGTTAGGGTTAGGGTTAGGGTTAGGGTTAGGGTTAGGGTTAGGGTTAGGGTTAGGGTTAGGGTTAGGGTTAGGGTTAGGGTTAGGGTTAGGGTTAGGGTTAGGGTTAGGGTTAGGGTTAGGGTTAGGGTTAGGGTTAGGGTTAGGGTTAGGGTTAGGGTTAGGGTTAGGGTTAGGGTTAGGGTTAGGGTTAGGGTTAGGGTTAGGGTTAGGGTTAGGGTTAGGGTTAGGGTTAGGGTTAGGGTTAGGGTTAGGGTTAGGGTTAGGGTTAGGGTTAGGGTTAGGGTTAGGGTTAGGGTTAGGGTTAGGGTTAGGGTTAGGGTTAGGGTTAGGGTTAGGGTTAGGGTTAGGGTTAGGGTTAGGGTTAGGGTTAGGGTTAGGGTTAGGGTTAGGGTTAGGGTTAGGGTTAGGGTTAGGGTTAGGGTTAGGGTTAGGGTTAGGGTTAGGGTTAGGGTTAGGGTTAGGGTTAGGGTTAGGGTTAGGGTTAGGGTTAGGGTTAGGGTTAGGGTTAGGGTTAGGGTTAGGGTTAGGGTTAGGGTTAGGGTTAGGGTTAGGGTTAGGGTTAGGGTTAGGGTTAGGGTTAGGGTTAGGGTTAGGGTTAGGGTTAGGGTTAGGGTTAGGGTTAGGGTTAGGGTTAGGGTTAGGGTTAGGGTTAGGGTTAGGGTTAGGGTTAGGGTTAGGGTTAGGGTTAGGGTTAGGGTTAGGGTTAGGGTTAGGGTTAGGGTTAGGGTTAGGGTTAGGGTTAGGGTTAGGGTTAGGGTTAGGGTTAGGGTTAGGGTTAGGGTTAGGGTTAGGGTTAGGGTTAGGGTTAGGGTTAGGGTTAGGGTTAGGGTTAGGGTTAGGGTTAGGGTTAGGGTTAGGGTTAGGGTTAGGGTTAGGGTTAGGGTTAGGGTTAGGGTTAGGGTTAGGGTTAGGGTTAGGGTTAGGGTTAGGGTTAGGGTTAGGGTTAGGGTTAGGGTTAGGGTTAGGGTTAGGGTTAGGGTTAGGGTTAGGGTTAGGGTTAGGGTTAGGGTTAGGGTTAGGGTTAGGGTTAGGGTTAGGGTTAGGGTTAGGGTTAGGGTTAGGGTTAGGGTTAGGGTTAGGGTTAGGGTTAGGGTTAGGGTTAGGGTTAGGGTTAGGGTTAGGGTTAGGGTTAGGGTTAGGGTTAGGGTTAGGGTTAGGGTTAGGGTTAGGGTTAGGGTTAGGGTTAGGGTTAGGGTTAGGGTTAGGGTTAGGGTTAGGGTTAGGGTTAGGGTTAGGGTTAGGGTTAGGGTTAGGGTTAGGGTTAGGGTTAGGGTTAGGGTTAGGGTTAGGGTTAGGGTTAGGGTTAGGGTTAGGGTTAGGGTTAGGGTTAGGGTTAGGGTTAGGGTTAGGGTTAGGGTTAGGGTTAGGGTTAGGGTTAGGGTTAGGGTTAGGGTTAGGGTTAGGGTTAGGGTTAGGGTTAGGGTTAGGGTTAGGGTTAGGGTTAGGGTTAGGGTTAGGGTTAGGGTTAGGGTTAGGGTTAGGGTTAGGGTTAGGGTTAGGGTTAGGGTTAGGGTTAGGGTTAGGGTTAGGGTTAGGGTTAGGGTTAGGGTTAGGGTTAGGGTTAGGGTTAGGGTTAGGGTTAGGGTTAGGGTTAGGGTTAGGGTTAGGGTTAGGGTTAGGGTTAGGGTTAGGGTTAGGGTTAGGGTTAGGGTTAGGGTTAGGGTTAGGGTTAGGGTTAGGGTTAGGGTTAGGGTTAGGGTTAGGGTTAGGGTTAGGGTTAGGGTTAGGGTTAGGGTTAGGGTTAGGGTTAGGGTTAGGGTTAGGGTTAGGGTTAGGGTTAGGGTTAGGGTTAGGGTTAGGGTTAGGGTTAGGGTTAGGGTTAGGGTTAGGGTTAGGGTTAGGGTTAGGGTTAGGGTTAGGGTTAGGGTTAGGGTTAGGGTTAGGGTTAGGGTTAGGGTTAGGGTTAGGGTTAGGGTTAGGGTTAGGGTTAGGGTTAGGGTTAGGGTTAGGGTTAGGGTTAGGGTTAGGGTTAGGGTTAGGGTTAGGGTTAGGGTTAGGGTTAGGGTTAGGGTTAGGGTTAGGGTTAGGGTTAGGGTTAGGGTTAGGGTTAGGGTTAGGGTTAGGGTTAGGGTTAGGGTTAGGGTTAGGGTTAGGGTTAGGGTTAGGGTTAGGGTTAGGGTTAGGGTTAGGGTTAGGGTTAGGGTTAGGGTTAGGGTTAGGGTTAGGGTTAGGGTTAGGGTTAGGGTTAGGGTTAGGGTTAGGGTTAGGGTTAGGGTTAGGGTTAGGGTTAGGGTTAGGGTTAGGGTTAGGGTTAGGGTTAGGGTTAGGGTTAGGGTTAGGGTTAGGGTTAGGGTTAGGGTTAGGGTTAGGGTTAGGGTTAGGGTTAGGGTTAGGGTTAGGGTTAGGGTTAGGGTTAGGGTTAGGGTTAGGGTTAGGGTTAGGGTTAGGGTTAGGGTTAGGGTTAGGGTTAGGGTTAGGGTTAGGGTTAGGGTTAGGGTTAGGGTTAGGGTTAGGGTTAGGGTTAGGGTTAGGGTTAGGGTTAGGGTTAGGGTTAGGGTTAGGGTTAGGGTTAGGGTTAGGGTTAGGGTTAGGGTTAGGGTTAGGGTTAGGGTTAGGGTTAGGGTTAGGGTTAGGGTTAGGGTTAGGGTTAGGGTTAGGGTTAGGGTTAGGGTTAGGGTTAGGGTTAGGGTTAGGGTTAGGGTTAGGGTTAGGGTTAGGGTTAGGGTTAGGGTTAGGGTTAGGGTTAGGGTTAGGGTTAGGGTTAGGGTTAGGGTTAGGGTTAGGGTTAGGGTTAGGGTTAGGGTTAGGGTTAGGGTTAGGGTTAGGGTTAGGGTTAGGGTTAGGGTTAGGGTTAGGGTTAGGGTTAGGGTTAGGGTTAGGGTTAGGGTTAGGGTTAGGGTTAGGGTTAGGGTTAGGGTTAGGGTTAGGGTTAGGGTTAGGGTTAGGGTTAGGGTTAGGGTTAGGGTTAGGGTTAGAGGGTTAGGGTTAGGGTTAGGGTTAGGGTTAGGGTTAGGGTTAGGGTTAGGGTTAGGGTTAGGGTTAGGGTTAGGGTTAGGGTTAGGGTTAGGGTTAGGGTTAGGGTTAGGGTTAGGGTTAGGGTTAGGGTTAGGGTTAGGGTTAGGGTTAGGGTTAGGGTTAGGGTTAGGGTTAGGGTTAGGGTTAGGGTTAGGGTTAGGGTTAGGGTTAGGGTTAGGGTTAGGGTTAGGGTTAGGGTTAGGGTTAGGGTTAGGGTTAGGGTTAGGGTTAGGGTTAGGGTTAGGGTTAGGGTTAGGGTTAGGGTTAGGGTTAGGGTTAGGGTTAGGGTTAGGGTTAGGGTTAGGGTTAGGGTTAGGGTTAGGGTTAGGGTTAGGGTTAGGGTTAGGGTTAGGGTTAGGGTTAGGGTTAGGGTTAGGGTTAGGGTTAGGGTTAGGGTTAGGGTTAGGGTTAGGGTTAGGGTTAGGGTTAGGGTTAGGGTTAGGGTTAGGGTTAGGGTTAGGGTTAGGGTTAGGGTTAGGGTTAGGGTTAGGGTTAGGGTTAGGGTTAGGGTTAGGGTTAGGGTTAGGGTTAGGGTTAGGGTTAGGGTTAGGGTTAGGGTTAGGGTTAGGGTTAGGGTTAGGGTTAGGGTTAGGGTTAGGGTTAGGGTTAGGGTTAGGGTTAGGGTTAGGGTTAGGGTTAGGGTTAGGGTTAGGGTTAGGGTTAGGGTTAGGGTTAGGGTTAGGGTTAGGGTTAGGGTTAGGTTAGGGTTAGGGTTAGGGTTAGGGTTAGGGTTAGGGTTAGGGTTAGGGTTAGGGTTAGGGTTAGGGTTAGGGTTAGGGTTAGGGTTAGGGTTAGGGTTAGGGTTAGGGTTAGGGTTAGGGTTAGGGTTAGGGTTAGGGTTAGGGTTAGGGTTAGGGTTAGGGTTAGGGTTAGGGTTAGGGTTAGGGTTAGGGTTAGGGTTAGGGTTAGGGTTAGGGTTAGGGTTAGGGTTAGGGTTAGGGTTAGGGTTAGGGTTAGGGTTAGGGTTAGGGTTAGGGTTAGGGTTAGGGTTAGGGTTAGGGTTAGGGTTAGGGTTAGGGTTAGGGTTAGGGTTAGGGTTAGGGTTAGGGTTAGGGTTAGGGTTAGGGTTAGGGTTAGGGTTAGGGTTAGGGTTAGGGTTAGGGTTAGGGTTAGGGTTAGGGTTAGGGTTAGGGTTAGGGTTAGGGTTAGGGTTAGGTTAGGGTTAGGTTAGGGTTAGGTTAGGGTTAGGGTTAGGGTTAGGTTAGGGTTAGGGTTAGGGTTAGGGTTAGGGTTAGGGTTAGGGTTAGGGTTAGGGTTAGGGTTAGGGTTAGGGTTAGGGTTAGGGTTAGGGTTAGGGTTAGGTTAGGGTTAGGGTTAGGGTTAGGGTTAGGGTTAGGTTAGGGTTAGGGTTAGGGTTAGGTTAGGGTTAGGGTTAGGGTTAGGGTTTAGGGTTAGGGTTAGGGTTAGGGTTAGGTTAGGGTTAGGGTTAGGTTAGGGTTAGGGTTAGGGTTAGGTTAGGGTTAGGGTTAGGGTTAGAGGTTAGGGTTAGGGTTAGGGTTAGGGTTAGGGTTAGGGTTAGGGTTAGGGTTAGGGTTAGGGTTAGGTTAGGGTTAGGGTTAGGGTTAGGGTTAGGGTTAGGGTTAGGGTAGGGTTAGGTTAGGGTTAGGGTTAGGGTTAGGGTTAGGGTTAGGGTTAGGTTAGGGTTAGGTTAGGGTTAGGGTTAGGTTAGTTAGGTGGTTAGGTAGGGTTAGGGTTAGGGTAGGGTGGGTATGGGTTAGGGTTAGGGTTAGGTAGGGTTAGGGGGTAGGGTTAGGTTAGGGAGGTGGGTTAGGGTTAGGTTAGGTGTTAGGGTTTGGGTTAGGGTTAGGGTTAGGGTTAGGGTAGGGTTAGGGTTAGGGTTAGGTTAGGGTTAGGGTTAGGGTTTGGGTTAGGTTAGGAGTTAGGGTTAGGGTTATGGGTTAGGGTTAGGGTTAGGGTTAGGGTAGGGTAGGGTAGGGTTAGGGTTAGGGTTTCGGGTTAGGGTTAGGGTTAGGTTAGGTTAGGGTTCGGGATAGGTTTAGGGTTAGGGGTTAGGGTTAGGGTTAGGTTAGGGTTAGGGTTAGGGTTAGGTTAGGGTTAGGGTAGGGTTAGAGGGTTAGGGTTAGGGTTTGGGTAGGGGATGGGTTCGGGTTAGGGTAGGGTT
>CM071959.1:33739912-33744912 GCA_036784905.1 Acrossocheilus fasciatus
TAACCCTAACCCTAACCCTAACCCTAACCCTAACCCTAACCCTAACCCTAACCCTAACCCTAACCCTAACCCTAACCCTAACCCTAACCCTAACCCTAACCCTAACCCTAACCCTAACCCTAACCCTAACCCTAACCCTAACCCTAACCCTAACCCTAACCCTAACCCTAACCCTAACCCTAACCCTAACCCTAACCCTAACCCTAACCCTAACCCTAACCCTAACCCTAACCCTAACCCTAACCCTAACCCTAACCCTAACCCTAACCCTAACCCTAACCCTAACCCTAACCCTAACCCTAACCCTAACCCTAACCCTAACCCTAACCCTAACCCTAACCCTAACCCTAACCCTAACCCTAACCCTAACCCTAACCCTAACCCTAACCCTAACCCTAACCCTAACCCTAACCCTAACCCTAACCCTAACCCTAACCCTAACCCTAACCCTAACCCTAACCCTAACCCTAACCCTAACCCTAACCCTAACCCTAACCCTAACCCTAACCCTAACCCTAACCCTAACCCTAACCCTAACCCTAACCCTAACCCTAACCCTAACCCTAACCCTAACCCTAACCCTAACCCTAACCCTAACCCTAACCCTAACCCTAACCCTAACCCTAACCCTAACCCTAACCCTAACCCTAACCCTAACCCTAACCCTAACCCTAACCCTAACCCTAACCCTAACCCTAACCCTAACCCTAACCCTAACCCTAACCCTAACCCTAACCCTAACCCTAACCCTAACCCTAACCCTAACCCTAACCCTAACCCTAACCCTAACCCTAACCCTAACCCTAACCCTAACCCTAACCCTAACCCTAACCCTAACCCTAACCCTAACCCTAACCCTAACCCTAACCCTAACCCTAACCCTAACCCTAACCCTAACCCTAACCCTAACCCTAACCCTAACCCTAACCCTAACCCTAACCCTAACCCTAACCCTAACCCTAACCCTAACCCTAACCCTAACCCTAACCCTAACCCTAACCCTAACCCTAACCCTAACCCTAACCCTAACCCTAACCCTAACCCTAACCCTAACCCTAACCCTAACCCTAACCCTAACCCTAACCCTAACCCTAACCCTAACCCTAACCCTAACCCTAACCCTAACCCTAACCCTAACCCTAACCCTAACCCTAACCCTAACCCTAACCCTAACCCTAACCCTAACCCTAACCCTAACCCTAACCCTAACCCTAACCCTAACCCTAACCCTAACCCTAACCCTAACCCTAACCCTAACCCTAACCCTAACCCTAACCCTAACCCTAACCCTAACCCTAACCCTAACCCTAACCCTAACCCTAACCCTAACCCTAACCCTAACCCTAACCCTAACCCTAACCCTAACCCTAACCCTAACCCTAACCCTAACCCTAACCCTAACCCTAACCCTAACCCTAACCCTAACCCTAACCCTAACCCTAACCCTAACCCTAACCCTAACCCTAACCCTAACCCTAACCCTAACCCTAACCCTAACCCTAACCCTAACCCTAACCCTAACCCTAACCCTAACCCTAACCCTAACCCTAACCCTAACCCTAACCCTAACCCTAACCCTAACCCTAACCCTAACCCTAACCCTAACCCTAACCCTAACCCTAACCCTAACCCTAACCCTAACCCTAACCCTAACCCTAACCCTAACCCTAACCCTAACCCTAACCCTAACCCTAACCCTAACCCTAACCCTAACCCTAACCCTAACCCTAACCCTAACCCTAACCCTAACCCTAACCCTAACCCTAACCCTAACCCTAACCCTAACCCTAACCCTAACCCTAACCCTAACCCTAACCCTAACCCTAACCCTAACCCTAACCCTAACCCTAACCCTAACCCTAACCCTAACCCTAACCCTAACCCTAACCCTAACCCTAACCCTAACCCTAACCCTAACCCTAACCCTAACCCTAACCCTAACCCTAACCCTAACCCTAACCCTAACCCTAACCCTAACCCTAACCCTAACCCTAACCCTAACCCTAACCCTAACCCTAACCCTAACCCTAACCCTAACCCTAACCCTAACCCTAACCCTAACCCTAACCCTAACCCTAACCCTAACCCTAACCCTAACCCTAACCCTAACCCTAACCCTAACCCTAACCCTAACCCTAACCCTAACCCTAACCCTAACCCTAACCCTAACCCTAACCCTAACCCTAACCCTAACCCTAACCCTAACCCTAACCCTAACCCTAACCCTAACCCTAACCCTAACCCTAACCCTAACCCTAACCCTAACCCTAACCCTAACCCTAACCCTAACCCTAACCCTAACCCTAACCCTAACCCTAACCCTAACCCTAACCCTAACCCTAACCCTAACCCTAACCCTAACCCTAACCCTAACCCTAACCCTAACCCTAACCCTAACCCTAACCCTAACCCTAACCCTAACCCTAACCCTAACCCTAACCCTAACCCTAACCCTAACCCTAACCCTAACCCTAACCCTAACCCTAACCCTAACCCTAACCCTAACCCTAACCCTAACCCTAACCCTAACCCTAACCCTAACCCTAACCCTAACCCTAACCCTAACCCTAACCCTAACCCTAACCCTAACCCTAACCCTAACCCTAACCCTAACCCTAACCCTAACCCTAACCCTAACCCTAACCCTAACCCTAACCCTAACCCTAACCCTAACCCTAACCCTAACCCTAACCCTAACCCTAACCCTAACCCTAACCCTAACCCTAACCCTAACCCTAACCCTAACCCTAACCCTAACCCTAACCCTAACCCTAACCCTAACCCTAACCCTAACCCTAACCCTAACCCTAACCCTAACCCTAACCCTAACCCTAACCCTAACCCTAACCCTAACCCTAACCCTAACCCTAACCCTAACCCTAACCCTAACCCTAACCCTAACCCTAACCCTAACCCTAACCCTAACCCTAACCCTAACCCTAACCCTAACCCTAACCCTAACCCTAACCCTAACCCTAACCCTAACCCTAACCCTAACCCTAACCCTAACCCTAACCCTAACCCTAACCCTAACCCTAACCCTAACCCTAACCCTAACCCTAACCCTAACCCTAACCCTAACCCTAACCCTAACCCTAACCCTAACCCTAACCCTAACCCTAACCCTAACCCTAACCCTAACCCTAACCCTAACCCTAACCCTAACCCTAACCCTAACCCTAACCCTAACCCTAACCCTAACCCTAACCCTAACCCTAACCCTAACCCTAACCCTAACCCTAACCCTAACCCTAACCCTAACCCTAACCCTAACCCTAACCCTAACCCTAACCCTAACCCTAACCCTAACCCTAACCCTAACCCTAACCCTAACCCTAACCCTAACCCTAACCCTAACCCTAACCCTAACCCTAACCCTAACCCTAACCCTAACCCTAACCCTAACCCTAACCCTAACCCTAACCCTAACCCTAACCCTAACCCTAACCCTAACCCTAACCCTAACCCTAACCCTAACCCTAACCCTAACCCTAACCCTAACCCTAACCCTAACCCTAACCCTAACCCTAACCCTAACCCTAACCCTAACCCTAACCCTAACCCTAACCCTAACCCTAACCCTAACCCTAACCCTAACCCTAACCCTAACCCTAACCCTAACCCTAACCCTAACCCTAACCCTAACCCTAACCCTAACCCTAACCCTAACCCTAACCCTAACCCTAACCCTAACCCTAACCCTAACCCTAACCCTAACCCTAACCCTAACCCTAACCCTAACCCTAACCCTAACCCTAACCCTAACCCTAACCCTAACCCTAACCCTAACCCTAACCCTAACCCTAACCCTAACCCTAACCCTAACCCTAACCCTAACCCTAACCCTAACCCTAACCCTAACCCTAACCCTAACCCTAACCCTAACCCTAACCCTAACCCTAACCCTAACCCTAACCCTAACCCTAACCCTAACCCTAACCCTAACCCTAACCCTAACCCTAACCCTAACCCTAACCCTAACCCTAACCCTAACCCTAACCCTAACCCTAACCCTAACCCTAACCCTAACCCTAACCCTAACCCTAACCCTAACCCTAACCCTAACCCTAACCCTAACCCTAACCCTAACCCTAACCCTAACCCTAACCCTAACCCTAACCCTAACCCTAACCCTAACCCTAACCCTAACCCTAACCCTAACCCTAACCCTAACCCTAACCCTAACCCTAACCCTAACCCTAACCCTAACCCTAACCCTAACCCTAACCCTAACCCTAACCCTAACCCTAACCCTAACCCTAACCCTAACCCTAACCCTAACCCTAACCCTAACCCTAACCCTAACCCTAACCCTAACCCTAACCCTAACCCTAACCCTAACCCTAACCCTAACCCTAACCCTAACCCTAACCCTAACCCTAACCCTAACCCTAACCCTAACCCTAACCCTAACCCTAACCCTAACCCTAACCCTAACCCTAACCCTAACCCTAACCCTAACCCTAACCCTAACCCTAACCCTAACCCTAACCCTAACCCTAACCCTAACCCTAACCCTAACCCTAACCCTAACCCTAACCCTAACCCTAACCCTAACCCTAACCCTAACCCTAACCCTAACCCTAACCCTAACCCTAACCCTAACCCTAACCCTAACCCTAACCCTAACCCTAACCCTAACCCTAACCCTAACCCTAACCCTAACCCTAACCCTAACCCTAACCCTAACCCTAACCCTAACCCTAACCCTAACCCTAACCCTAACCCTAACCCTAACCCTAACCCTAACCCTAACCCTAACCCTAACCCTAACCCTAACCCTAACCCTAACCCTAACCCTAACCCTAACCCTAACCCTAACCCTAACCCTAACCCTAACCCTAACCCTAACCCTAACCCTAACCCTAACCCTAACCCTAACCCTAACCCTAACCCTAACCCTAACCCTAACCCTAACCCTAACCCTAACCCTAACCCTAACCCTAACCCTAACCCTAACCCTAACCCTAACCCTAACCCTAACCCTAACCCTAACCCTA
>CM071959.1:33747412-33752412 GCA_036784905.1 Acrossocheilus fasciatus
CCTAACCTAACCCTAACCTAACCCTAACCCTAACCCTAACCCTAACCCTAACCCTAACCCTAACCTAACCCTAACCCTAACCCTAACCTAACCCTAACCCTAACCCTAACCCTAACCCTAACCCTAACCCTAACCCTAACCCTAACCCTAACCCTAACCTAACTCTAACCCTAACCCTAACCCTAACCCTAACCCTAACCTAACCTAACCCTAACCCTAACCCTAACCCTAACCTAACCTAACCCTAACCCTAACCCTAACCCTAACCCTAACCTAACCCTAACCCTAACCCTAACCCTAACCCTAACCTAACCCTAACCCTAACCCTAACCTAACCCTAACCTAACCCTAACCTAACCTAACCCTAACCCTAACCCTAACCCTAACCCTAACCCTAACCCTAACCCTAACCCTAACCCTAACCCTAACCCTAACCCTAACCCTAACCCTAACCCTAACCCTAACCCTAACCCTAACCCTAACCCTAACCTAACCCTAACCTAACCCTAACCCTAACCCTAACCCTAACCCTAACCTAACCCTAACCCTAACCCTAACCCTAACCCTAACCCTAACCCTAACCCTAACCCTAACCCTAACCTAACCCTAACCCTAACCCTAACCCTAACCTAACCCTAACCTAACCCTAACCCTAACCCTAACCCTAACCCTAACCCTAACCCTAACCCTAACCCTAACCCTAACCCTAACCCTAACCCTAACCCTAACCCTAACCCTAACCCTAACCCTAACCCTAACCTAACCCTAACCCTAACCCTAACCCTAACCCTAACCCTAACCTAACCCTAACCCTAACCCTAACCCTAACCTAACCCTAACCTAACCCTAACCCTAACCCTAACCTAACCCTAACCCTAACCCTAACCCTAACCCTAACCTAACCCTAACCCTAACCTAACCTAACCCTAACCTACCCAAGGACACCCTGAGAGCACTCAGAACCTACAGAGGACCTCCAAAGACCACACTAAACCTACCCAAGGACACCCTGAGAGCACTCAGAACCTACAGAGGACC
Organism: Acrossocheilus fasciatus; assembly: GCA_036784905.1. Taxonomy (NCBI): domain Eukaryota; kingdom Metazoa; phylum Chordata; class Actinopteri; order Cypriniformes; family Cyprinidae; genus Acrossocheilus; species Acrossocheilus fasciatus. The sequence goes on from CM071959.1 coordinate 33,748,451, forward strand.
TCCAAAGACCACACTAAACCTACCCAAGGACACCCTGAGAGCACTCAGAACCTACAGAGGACCTCCAAAGACCACACTAAACCTACCCAAGGACACCCTGAGAGCACTCAGAACCTACAGAGGACCTCCAAAGACCACACTAAACCTACCCTCCGACCTCAAACACAAACAAAAACACACACACACATTTAATGGCCATTGCACCCAAATCAACTGAGTGTCACTGACATTCTCAGTCATCCACATGGAAAACTTTGGGTGGTGGCCAGTCCACCCAAATCAACTGAGTGTCACTGACATTCTCAGTCGTCCACATGGAAAACTTTGGGTGAAAGTTTTGATGATTCAATCTTGCAGGACTGTACTAACCCAATGTACACGTTTGTTTCCATGACGGTGAGTTTTCAAAAAAATCAAAAAATTGTAAATCTAAGTGTTGTTACTTTATCAGTGATAAAATGAGAAAAACTATCTAAAATTTCAGAAAAGATTTGAAAAAACAGTAGAAATCATCCTTTTTGTATTAAAATTCGACCAGGAAGGAAAAAACAGGAAGAGCAGGGGATTGTGGGATTGAACAAGTTACTCACCATGAATGAGACAAGTGTTCCAAGGAATGGGGTTCCTCAGACCAGCTTTGCCTATTGCAGCCTAGGAGTTTTTGCAGTCAGCGGTTTTCCCGTAAGGATAATGTCGGTCTGATCCTTGCAATTACTCTAGGGGTAATAACTGGTAGAAGCTTGTTGTACAGAAATGTGCATCCGCCAGTTTGAGCCCCGACTTGCTGTTTAGGTGGCCTCAGACCTTTTCTCTCAAACTCTTTTTGGGTGACCTGGGATACCTTGCGGTGTTAACGAAGGGTCACTTGGGGGAGTCGTAAGTATCCAGCCCCCCTGGGTCCACTAGGACAGCACGCAGGGACGGTGGCCTGGGGCTAACAGGCCTTAATTGGAGCCCAGTCTTCTACTGGTGATTAGCACCACCCACACAACAGCACATTGCACCAACACCCACCCACATACGACTGTCCAAACCCTGTCCAAGCCTAGGGCTGACCAGCTGTAAAGAGAAATTTAAACCTCGGGCTGACGCGCGAAACTCAAGTGGGGGTGCAGTACAATATCTCGACACCTGGTGGCGCTAGAGAGACCAAACCAAGTGCAATCGACTTGAGGCGGCCCAATTAGTATATATACCAAGTTTCAGCACTCTACGTACAAGAGAACTGGGGGTGCAATACCGTATCTCGACGCCTGGTGGCGCTAGAGCTTCCAAACTATGTGCAAACGATCGGGCGCCCTCTAATTAGTATATATACCAAATCTCAGCCTCCTAGTACCTGGCCTTAACTCATTCTTACTAGCCTTAGTAAGTGCACCCCTTTATATAAGGTGGTGCAATTTCGTTTTTAACTCTATTACCTAACCCTAACCCTAACCTAACCCTAACCCTAACCTAACCTAACCCTAACCTAACCTAACCCTAACCTACCCAAGGACACCCTGAGAGCACTCAGAACCTACAGAGGACCTCCAAAGACCACACTAAACCTACCCAAGGACACCCTGAGAGCACTCAGAACCTACAGAGGACCTCCAAAGACCACACTAAACCTACCCAAGGACACCCTGAGAGCACTCAGAACCTACAGAGGACCTCCAAAGACCACACTAAACCTACCCAAGGACACCCTGAGAGCACTCAGAACCTACAGAGGACCTCCAAAGACCACACTAAACCTACCCTCCGACCTCAAACACAAACAAAAACACACACACACATTTAATGGCCATTGCACCCAAATCAACTGAGTGTCACTGACATTCTCAGTCATCCACATGGAAAACTTTGGGTGGTGGCCAGTCCACCCAAATCAACTGAGTGTCACTGACATTCTCAGTCGTCCACATGGAAAACTTTGGGTGAAAGTTTTGATGATTCAATCTTGCAGGACTGTACTAACCCAATGTACACGTTTGTTTCCATGACGGTGAGTTTTCAAAAAAATCAAAAAATTGTAAATCTAAGTGTTGTTACTTTATCAGTGATAAAATGAGAAAAACTATCTAAAATTTCAGAAAAGATTTGAAAAAACAGTAGAAATCATCCTTTTTGTATTAAAATTCGACCAGGAAGGAAAAAACAGGAAGAGCAGGGGATTGTGGGATTGAACAAGTTACTCACCATGAATGAGACAAGTGTTCCAAGGAATGGGGTTCCTCAGACCAGCTTTGCCTATTGCAGCCTAGGAGTTTTTGCAGTCAGCGGTTTTCCCGTAAGGATAATGTCGGTCTGATCCTTGCAATTACTCTAGGGGTAATAACTGGTAGAAGCTTGTTGTACAGAAATGTGCATCCGCCAGTTTGAGCCCCGACTTGCTGTTTAGGTGGCCTCAGACCTTTTCTCTCAAACTCTTTTTGGGTGACCTGGGATACCTTGCGGTGTTAACGAAGGGTCACTTGGGGGAGTCGTAAGTATCCAGCCCCCCTGGGTCCACTAGGACAGCACGCAGGGACGGTGGCCTGGGGCTAACAGGCCTTAATTGGAGCCCAGTCTTCTACTGGTGATTAGCACCACCCACACAACAGCACATTGCACCAACACCCACCCACATACGACTGTCCAAACCCTGTCCAAGCCTAGGGCTGACCAGCTGTAAAGAGAAATTTAAACCTCGGGCTGACGCGCGAAACTCAAGTGGGGGTGCAGTACAATATCTCGACACCTGGTGGCGCTAGAGAGACCAAACCAAGTGCAATCGACTTGAGGCGGCCCAATTAGTATATATACCAAGTTTCAGCACTCTACGTACAAGAGAACTGGGGGTGCAATACCGTATCTCGACGCCTGGTGGCGCTAGAGCTTCCAAACTATGTGCAAACGATCGGGCGCCCTCTAATTAGTATATATACCAAATCTCAGCCTCCTAGTACCTGGCCTTAACTCATTCTTACTAGCCTTAGTAAGTGCACCCCTTTATATAAGGTGGTGCAATTTCGTTTTTAACTCTATTACCTAACCCTAACCCTAACCCTAACCCTAACCCTAACCCTAACCCTAACCCTAACCCTAACCCTAACCCTAACCCTAACCCTAACCCTAACTAGCAACTGACTACCTCCCTCTACAGACCCAGGATGGTATGGCCGTAAGCAAAGATTGCAGCAAAAAGAGGGCTCTTTAAAGATCAGCCAGACTAAAGGCCATTCTATAAGATAAGTAGTGAAGAAAAGCCAAAAGCTTACAGCACCTGGTATTCCCAGGCGGTCTCCCATCCAAATACTAACCAGGCCCAACCCTGCTTAGCTTCCGAGATCAGACGAGATAGGGCGCAGCCAGGATGGTATGGCCGTAAGCAAAGATTGCAGCAAAAAGAGGGCTCTTTAAAGATCATCCAGACTAGGGTTAGGGTTAGATCATTCAGACTAAAGGCCATTCTATAAGATAAGTAGTGAAGAAAGGGCTTACAGCACCTGGTATTCCCAGGCAGTCTCCCATCCAGGTACTAACCAGGCCCAACCCTGCTTAGCTTCCGAGATCAGACGAGATCGGGCGCAGCCAGGATGGTATGGCAGTAAGCAAAGATTTCAGCAAAAAGAGGGCTCTTTAAAGGTCAGCCAGACTAAAGGCCATTCTATAAGATAAGTAGTGAAGAAAAGGCTTACAGCACCTGGTATTCCCAGGCGGTCTCCCATCCAAGTACTAACCAGGCCCAACCCTGCTTAGCTTCCGAGATCAGACGAGATCGGGCGCAGCCAGGATGGTATGGCCGTAAGCAAAGATTGCAGCAAAAAGAGGGCTCTTTAAAGATCAGCCAGACTAAAGGCCATTCTATAAGATAAGTAGTGAAGAAAAGGCTTACAGCACCTGGTATTCCCAGGCGGTCTCCCATCCAAGTACTAACCAGGCCCAACCCTGCTTAGCTTCCGAGATCAGACGAGATCGGGCGCAGCCAGGATGGT
>CM071959.1:33889912-33892412 GCA_036784905.1 Acrossocheilus fasciatus
ACGACATTACCTTTTTTATACTTTCTACATCCCTGATCGTAAATGTCGTATCATCCGCATATTGATGTATCACACTCTCACAACTGTTTGGAATTTGAATACCCCTTATCTTTTTATCTGCTCGAATCATTATTGCTAAAGGCTCAACCGATATTGAATATAGCAAAGCAGACAATGGACATCCTTGTCTCACTGACCTCTCAAGCGGAAACGGGTCTGTCAAAACTCCATTTACTTTCACACGACTTTGCGCTTTACTGTATAGCAGTTTTATCCACCCCAGCATTCTATTCCCAAACCCAAATCTCCTCATTGTTTGTTCCAAATAGTCACGTTCCACTCTATCGAAAGCCTTGTTTAAATCTACACATAAAATTATTCCACCTTCCCCATCCTCCCCCATCCTACACACAAAATCTCTTATTGTGCAGACTGTGTCGATTACATCCCTTCCTGGGATGCCATAGGCCTGATTTGGTGCTATTAAGGTCCCTACTACTTTCTTTAGTCTATTTGCTAAAATCTTTGTTAAAATTTTATAATCTGTATTTAAAAGACTTAGAGGCCTATAATTATCTAATTTGAGCGGACTCCCTTTATTTTTAAACAAAATCGTTATTATCCCTGTACACATAGATTTTGGCACTTCTTTTTTGTCCTCCATCTCCGTATACATTCTCAACAATATTGGTGCCAAAATCCCCATAAAAGTTTGATAAAATTCATGCGTTAAACCATCCACTCCTGGACTTTTATTTTGCTTTGTCTGTCTGATTGCTTCTTCTACCTCTCCTAGAGTTATATCTCCCTCACACAACTCCCTATCCTCATCCTTCAGACTTACATTAATGTGATCTAACACCTTGTCTATATCTTCTTGATTTATATTCCCTTTCTTAAATAAATTCCTATAAAACTCTTCTACCTTTTCTATTAGTTCTACATAGTCCACAACTTTTCCCCCCTCCTCATTTTCCAACTCCGTAATGAACTTCCTCCCCTGTTTTTTCTTCTCTAAATTCATAAAATATTTTGTACATCTTTCCCCCTCTAAAACGTATTGCGCCCTACTTCTTATTTTTGCACCTTCGCATTTTTCTTTCTCACACACCTCAATTTCTTCTTTTATCTGCCAATAATGTTCCTTTGTATATTCAGGATTATTTTCAATTTTCCCTGCTTCTTCTTCCAATATCCTATACATATTATCTAGTTTACATTTTCTCATGTGATTCCTCTGTTTAGAATATCTAATACTAACTTTTTTAAATTCCTTTTTTAAATTACCCCACCATTTACATATATTTTCTTTGTATAAATAGTTTTCCATTTCATCCTTAATACACTTCTCTATTCTCCTTCTGTACACATCCTCCTTTAATAAAGCAGAATTTAGACACCACGTACCCCCACCTTTTATTTTTAAGTTTCTCCCTAATTTCACTGTCATTATTGCATGGTCACTTATACCTGTAAACTTATAACATACATTCTTTATATTTTGTAAAATATCCCTTTTAACCAGACATAAGTCTATTCTACTTTGCTTTAAATCACCCAACACCATTTGCCTCCTTGAAAATTCTCTCTTGAAAGGGTTTTCCTCCCTCCAAGCATCTACCATATCTTCACTTTGCATTAACTTTTTTAAACATATCCTAGAAGTATCTTCTTTATACACCATATTTTTAGCCATGTCTAATCTTGTACATTTCACATTAAAATCCCCCCCCACTATACAATTCCCAATACATAAAGGTTTCAACATCATAAAAAACTCTTTTCTTTCGGTTTCCACATTTGGAGCATACACGTTAACTAGCCTATATTTATCATTTTGAAATGTAAAATCCATCCCTAATACCCTCCCATCACCATCATTTTGTATTTGTTTTATATTGCACATCCACCCTTCTCTAACCAAAACCGCTACTCCACGGGCTTTTTGTGTGCCATGATTAACATATATCTCTTTGTCCCAGTTCCTTTTTACTTCACCCATTATATCGTCTGTCCAGTGCGTCTCTTGCAGACATACTACTTGTGCATTCAATACACTTATCGCTTGTTTAAACTTGTCCATGTCCCTCAGACCATTACAGTTTAACCATGCAATGCTTAATGCTTCATTCATTATAGAAATAATAAAAATGATAACACAAATGTACACATTAATATATCTCATAATCAGATTAATGTCTTACTTTTGGCGTTGCCCCCTCCATCTTCCCCCTTTTTCCTCTTAAGCACATTTGTCCCTGTTGTGTCCATTATGTCCACCAAGACAACCTCCTGCACAATCATCTTTTCTTCCCCTCCTCCTTCTCCTGGTCCTCCTTGTGCTCCCGCCGACACTCCTTCCTTTCTCAATCCTCCTTCTCGTTTATTTTTGCTCTCGACCCTCTTGTCTCCCCCTCCACCGCTAGCCGACATTCCGTTCTCCACCCCAGCTCTTGCGCTATTCTGCTCCCCGCTGCTTTTCCCAGATCCTCCTCCTTCC
>CM071959.1:33897412-33899912 GCA_036784905.1 Acrossocheilus fasciatus
TTCATGCGTTAAACCATCCACTCCTGGACTTTTATTTTGCTTTGTCTGTCTGATTGCTTCTTCTACCTCTCCTAGAGTTATATCTCCCTCACACAACTCCCTATCCTCATCCTTCAGACTTACATTTATGTGATCTAACACCTTGTCTATATCTTCTTGATTTATATTCCCTTTCTTAAATAAATTCCTATAAAACTCTTCTACCTTTTCTATTAGTTCTACATAGTCCACAACTTTTCCCCCCTCCTCATTTTCCAACTCCGTAATGAACTTCCTCCCCTGTTTTTTCTTCTCTAAATTCATGAAATATTTTGTACATCTTTCCCCCTCTAAAACGTATTGCGCCCTACTTCTTATTTTTGCACCTTCGCATTTTTCTTTCTCACACACCTCAATTTCTTCTTTTATCTGCCAATAATGTTCCTTTGTATATTCAGGATTATTTTCAATTTTCCCTGCTTCTTCTTCCAATATCCTATACATATTATCTAGTTTACATTTTCTCATGTGATTCCTCTGTTTAGAATATCTAATACTAACTTTTTTAAATTCCTTTTTTAAATTACCCCACCATTTACATATATTTTCTTTGTATAAATAGTTTTCCATTTCATCCTTAATACACTTCTCTATTCTCCTTCTGTACGCATCCTCCTTTAATAAAGCAGAATTTAGACACCACGTACCCCCACCTTTTATTTTTAAGTTTCTCCCTAATTTCACTGTCATTATTGCATGGTCACTTATACCTGTAAACTTATAACATACATTCTTTATATTTTGTAAAATATCCCTTTTAACCAGACATAAGTCTATTCTACTTTGCTTTAAATCACCCAACACCATTTGCCTCCTTGAAAATTCTCTCTTGAAAGGGTTTTCCTCCCTCCAAGCATCTACCATATCTTCACTTTGCATTAACTTTTTTAAACATATCCTAGAAGTATCTTCTTTATACACCATATTTTTAGCCATGTCTAATCTTGTACATTTCACATTAAAATCCCCCCCCACTATACAATTCCCAATACATAAAGGTTTCAACATCATAAAAAACTCTTTTCTTTCGGTTTCCACATTTGGAGCATACACGTTAACTAGCCTATATTTATCATTTTGAAATGTAAAATCCATCCCTAATACCCTCCCATCACCATCCTTTTGTATTTGTTTTATATTGCACATCCACCCTTCTCTAACCAAAACCGCTACTCCACGGGCTTTTTGTGTGCCATGATTAACATATATCTCTTTGTCCCAGATCCTTTTTACTTCACCCATTATATCGTCTGTCCAGTGCGTCTCTTGCAGACATACTACTTGTGCATTCAATACACTTATCGCTTGTTTAAACTTGTCCATGTCCCTCAGACCATTACAGTTTAACCATGCAATGCTTAATGCTTCATTCATTATAGAAATAATAAAAATGATAACACAAATGTACACATTAATATATCTCATAATCAGATTAATGTCTTACTTTTGGCGTTGCCCCCTCCATCTTCCCCCTTTTTCCTCTTAAGCACATTTGTCCCTGTTGTGTCCATTATGTCCACCAAGACAACCTCCTGCACAATCATCTTTTCTTCCCCTCCTCCTTCTCCTGGTCCTCCTTGTGCTCCCGCCGACACTCCTTCCTTTCTCAATCCTCCTTCTCGTTTATTTTTGCTCTCGACCCTCTTGTCTCCCCCTCCACCGCTAGCCGACATTCCGTTCTCCACCCCAGCTCTTGCGCTATTCTGCTCCCCGCTGCTTTTCCCAGATCCTCCTCCTTCCAGAACGCCTTCCAGCTCACTCCACTCGTCACCCACATCCTCACCACCCGATGTTTGGGTCTCTTCCAATTCAGCATACAAATCAATAGAATCTCCTTCATCTTCCTTGTCACCATCTTCTGCTCTGTCGCACACACACAGGTCATTTTCCTTCCAGCACACAGTACAGTTCCCTTCGTTGCACTCCCGTGCATAATGCCCTTGTCCACCGCACTTGTAGCACTTGAAATTCGGACATTCCTTGACAATATGTCCTGGCTGTATGCACAGGCGACACACCTTTACTTGCCTGTCATGCAATACCCGAAAGTGCTCTGTTCCACCCACAGTTTCAAACTTTGTAGAGTACGGAAGTGATTTTACCTTCTCTGTAAATTTGACTTTTAGGAACCTTGTCCCGTCAGCAATTCCAGTTCCTGGCCACATCCTCCTTTTAACTATAGACGCCGGTGTTACTCCCCAGTCTATTAGTTTCTTTATTATCTCCTCATCCTTTATGTACGTGGGCAGGTTCAAAAAGGAAACCACAGTCTCACAATTATTTATCTCCTTTGCCAGTATACTCCCACTTCGGATTTTTATTCCATCCAGCAACTTCTTCTTCCCTTTCTCCTCATTCATAGTCAACTCGTACTCCTTGGGATTTTTGTATCTGCAGCCAATAACTTCACCACACTCTTCTTTTACTTTTCGCAATAGTTCCATCATCGTAATTCTTTCAT
>CM071959.1:33917412-33922412 GCA_036784905.1 Acrossocheilus fasciatus
TTGGCCCCAAGCCCCGATCAGTTCTTTATAGAAATCTGGCAGCCCCTCCGTCATCCAATTTTTTGTTTTCATCCATAAAATGTTGTCCCCCAAATTAAAATTACTACACTTACTTAAAAAATGCCCCATTGTTTTCTTCCATGCCGCTTTGTTTTCTTCATCCAAGTACTTTTTAATTATTTTCACTCTCAAACTGTTCTTTCTTTGTTCCACATCCATTAACCCCAGTCCTCCCTTCCCCACCGCTCCTATTAAAGTGTTGTGTGCTATTCTCGGTGGCTTTCCTTCCCATAAAAAATCTAAAAAACATTTTTTCAGCCTTTTTTCTACCCACAACGGCATAGATGACACATATAAAATATGCCATAACTTAGAAACCATTAAAACATTCAAAATTAAAACCTTCCCCTTCAAAGTTAAGGACATTAATTTCCAAAAAATCAACCTTCTCTCGATCCCTCCTAAAATCTCCTCCCACATAGTTCCTTCTGCTTTCCTTTCATCCCTCCCCATTAAAACACCTAAAATCTTTATTTCATTCATTTCCTTAAAAGTAAAGTGCCCAGTTAAAGCCTCAGTTCCCCCAAATCTCATATATACCGTTTTATCCTCATTCACTTTAGCCCCTGATCCCCTGCAAAATTTTTGTATTATTTTCATAGCTTCCCCTACACTGGCCAGATCTTGTAGCATTAACGTAGTATCATCAGCGTATTGAAATATTTTATTTTCTCCTCCCTCAATGCCTATCCCTTTTATTCTCCCCTCCTGCTTAACAGCTAATCCCAGTGGTTCTGCAACTAAAGCATATAAAAGTGCCGACAACGGGCAACCCTGTCTAATTGATCTCGTTAATTTAAAACACTCTGTTAAAAACCCATTACATTTTACTCTCGTTACGGCACCTTTATATAAAATCTTAACCCATTTAATAAAATTCTCTCCAAACCCAAAACTCTTTAAAACCCCAAATAAAAAATCATGCTCTACCCTGTCAAAAGCCTTCTCAAAATCCAAACTGATTATAAAACCATCTTTCTTCTTTTCAGTAATATATCTTAACGTATCTTTTATACTCATTGTTGTATCCGCAATGTCTCTTCCTTTAATACTGTATGCTTGGTTTGTTTCGATTATACTGGGCATCACTTCTTTTAATCTGTTAGCTAAAACTTTTGATAAAATCTTCAGATCGGTGTTAAGCATTGTTATAGGCCTATAATTCTTTAACTCCACTTTGTCTCCTTTCCTTTTATATATCAGCTTCATTAATCCCATTCCCATCCTTTGGTTCATCTCACCTTTCCTAAAAATCTCATCAAATACTTCTTTTAAGATACCGGTTAAAAAATCTTTAAAAACAATGTAAAACTCACTCCCCAGCCCATCTATCCCCGGACTTTTTCTTTTGTTTAATCCACTTATTGCTCTTTTTATTTCTTCTTCTCTTACTTCATCATCACATTCTTTTTTATCCGCTTCTCCTACTCTTGCTTTTATTTGCTTCAGTAATTCCACTTTTTCTCCTTCCTTTACCCCCTCCGTACAGAATAAGCTCTCATAGTATGATTTTATTTCTTCCAATATTTGCTCATTTTCTTCTACTATCATCCCATTTTTGCCCCTTATTTCTTCAATCATTCCTGCTTTTCCTCTTCTTTTCTCTAGATCAAAGAAAAACTTTGTGCACTTCTCCCCCTCCACTGTATATTTTGCTTTGCTTCTTAATCTTGCACCTTCATATTTCTCCTCTTCCATTTCCTTCAGTCTACCTTCTATTTCTTTTATTTTCTGTATGTTTTTTTCCGCCTTATCCAGTTCCTTATTTAAGTTTTGTCTTAGCTCTCCTTCCTTATTTTTCTTACATTTGTTAATTAGCTTGCAATACCTTATTGTAAACTTTTTTACCAGATATTTCACATTCTCCCACCATATTCGCTTATCCTCATTATACATTGCATTTTCTTTTTCATTTTCAATAATCTCTTTTATACTTAAAACATAATCTTCATTCTTTAAAACCTCTGTATTTAAAAACCATACTCCCGGCCCTCTTTGCACATTACTCCAGTTCACTTTAAAAGATAAAAACTTGTGATCGCTAAAACTTGTTTCCTCATACTTAATCTTTTCTATAAAATTCTCCACATTTCTCGTACATAAAACAAAGTCGATTCTAGTTTGGCATACAAAATTCCCCACTATTTGTCTTCTTGAAAATTCTTTTTTCCTTTCATTTCTTTCTCTCCACACATCGATCATATTATTTTCTTCCATTAATGCTTTTAATTCTTTTCTCCCCGTGTCAGTTTTAAAAACCATCCCTTCTGCCATGTCTTGTTTACTAAAAACTGTGTTAAAATCCCCCATCATTATTATTTCCTTATACTTGTTTACGATATTCCTTAAAACATTAAAAAAAACTGTCTTTTCTTTCTCCTCTGTTGGCGCATGTACATTCACTAAAATCAGTTCACGTCCCTCATAATTTACTTCCACCACCATACATTTCCCCATTTTGTCTTTATACACCACTTTGCTTGCATTAAAAACATCTTTTCTCATTAAAAACGCCACTCCTCTTCCAAGCCTTCCATCGCCATTGTTATATAAAATATCCCCTTCCCATTTCTTTTTATAGTCCATCATCACACTTTCTTTCCAGTTTGTTTCTTGCAAAGCAATAACATCTTCTCCTTTACATTTTTCTTTCACTCTTTCAAATTTTCTCATGTCCATCAATCCCCTTGCATTAAAAGTAACACAACTTAAAACCATTAAAAGAAAAGAAAATAAATATCCAAAAAACATCATTATCCATCTTCTCCCTCCAACCCTCTTAACACTTCATATCTGTTTACACTTTTGACTCGGTCCCTTGTCATTCTTTTTTTCTTTGCATTTTCCACATTTGGTTTTACCTTTATAGTTCTCCTTCTTATTTGTCCTCTCTCCCCTCTGTCTTTTCCTGTGTTGTCCATCCTTGCTTCTTCTTCATTGTCCGTTTCTTTGTTTTGATCTTCCATTCCTTGTCCATCTCTCTCAGCGTCATCAGGAAAACTTTTAAAACTGTCCGGGATTTCCATTTCTGTCCATTGAGTGTCCTGCTCTGTTGTCTGTTCCTTACCCTTATCATACTCTTTTTCTCGTTCTCCTTCCTCTCGGTTGCTCGGTCCTCCTTCTGTTTCCTTTTGTTGTAATCCTTCTTCCTCTTGTCCTTCATCAAATTCTCCTTCCTCTTCACTGTTTCCTTCATGCACCTGTCCATCCACCCGATGTTCCATACCTCCTTCCTCTCCCTCCATCCAACACTCACACTTATTTAAAATTTTTTGACACTCCGGGCATCTGACCGCATTGCAATCTCTTGCAAAATGTCCCCTTTCTTCACACTTGTAGCACTTGAACTCAGGGCATTCTTTTAGCAGATGTTCCGGGCTCATGCACAGCCTACAGGTCTTCACCTGGTGGCTGTGCATCACCCTAAAGTACTGTGGCCCTTCTGCTGTTTCCAGCTTAGTGCTGTAGGGCAATGATGCCACCTCCTTGGGGAACCTTACTTTTAGGAACCTCGTTCCATCTTCAATGTCAGTGCCCGGGTAGAATCTTCTTTTAATTTTTGATATGGGATTAACTCCCCATCCCTCCAATTTTCCAAGAATTTCTTTATCCTCAAGGTAGACGGGCAGGTGCATGAAGGAAACAACATGATCTCTATTTTGCAGTTTTTTTATCTCACAGTTCACTCCTTTTATTAACAGTCCATCAGTCAATTCCTCACATGTTTCTTCCCTTTCCATTGTCAATTCAAATTCCTTTCCTTGTCTTGGTCTTAGCGCCAGAATTTTCCCATCTCCACATTTGTCCACCACCGCTTTAATAATATCCACAGCTCTCACCTCATTTACGTTCTCCACATTCACAATCACAGTTGCTTCCTTTAAGTACTTCCTTCCCCCAAACTTGTCTCTTGCTTCTTGGTTTTCCCTGGGTCTTGCTCATTGTCGATAATCCGGTCCAGTGTCGTTTGCCATGCGTGTCTCTCCAGCCATTCCGGTATCGTTTGCCATGCGTTCCTCTCCATCCAGTCCAGTGTTGTTTGCCATGCGTGTCTCTCCAGCCAGTCCAGTATCGTTTGCCATGCGTGTCTCTCCATCCAGTCCAGAGTCGTTTGCCGAGCGTATCTCTCCATCCAGTCCAGTGTCATTTGCCAAGCGTGTCTCTCCAGCCAGTCCAGTGTCGTTTGCCGTAAATCCATCCATTGTTTGACAAAAAAAAGAAAAAAAAACCACGAACAAAAAATAACCACCCTCCAGCCAGCAAGATGCTGCTGTTAGGTGGTTTTAAAACTAACAAAAATACAAAAAAACTAAATAATTATCCACAAAAACGATACAAAAATGAAATAACAAAATGGAGGAGAGCCTTCCTCTCCCAACTGCAGCCAAACACTCCCTAGATTGCTCGCTAGCTCCCTCTAGCGCGCCGGGGTGGTATGGCCGTAAGCAAAGATTGCAGCAAAAAGAGGTCTCTTTAAAGATCAGCCAGACTAAAGGCCATTCTATAAGATAAGTAGTGAAGAAAAGGCTTACAGCACCTGGTATTCCCAGGCGGTCTCCCATCCAAGTACTAATCAGGCCCAACCCTGCTTAGCTTCCGAGATCAGACGAGATCGGGCGCAGCCAGGATGGTATGGCCGTAAGCAAAGATTGCAGCAAAAAGAGGGCTCTTTAAAGATCAGCCAGACTAAAGGCCATTCTATAAGATAAGTAGTGAAGAAAAGGCTTACTGCACCTGGTATTCCCAGGCGGTCTCCCATCCAAGTACTAACCAGGCCCAACCCTGCTTAGCTTCCGAGATCAGACGAGATCGGGCACAGCCAGGATGGTATGGCCGTAAGCAAAGATTGCAGCAAAAAGAGGGCTCTTTAAAGATCAGCCAGACTAAAGGCCATTCTATAAGATAAGTAGTGAAGAAAAGCCAAAAGCTTACAGCACCTG